>JBBMKA010083759.1:0-14049 GCA_037833695.1 Sechiopsis laciniata | reverse complement strand
GCACACAATTAACATCTATTAGCTAAGCAATACTAGGTAACCAAAGGCACAAGGCTCGAAAAGCCATACCCCTAAACTGAGAAGACAGGCTCTGCAGAAGGCTTCAGCAAAGGCGAAGGCGAAGGTACTGGCGAACGTCTTGCTGGGGCCAAGGCTTCGCTGGAGTGAAGAAGAAAGTGGACGTGTCACGGTGGATCAGCTCGGATAAGCGAACTAGTGTGGTCTCGGCGGAGGACTCGAGAGAGCGACAAAGGGCTGTACGAAGGCGAACAGCGAAGAGCAAAGGCGACCGCGAGACTGCAAACAGCACAAGGTCAACAGATCTTACAACAAGCCATAGAAAACCCACAGAGAGCAAAAAATGGTTTCGAGCGAAACGTACATGAGGCGAACGGCTGCTCGTGAAGACGCTATGGCACGAAATGTCTCGGCGAGGGTGCGTGAAACTAGGCGAGCGAGGGACTGTACGGGACAATGAGCAACGAACGGTGAAGGATCTTGGCCGAATCAAAGCTTCAGTGAAAAAGGGGTTACTGTTGACTATGGAGCTTAAACTCGGGAAGGGAAGGAGTTTTTCGATGAAGGAGAGGAAAGGTGATATTGGCGATTTGGGAGAAAAAGAGAGAAAATGTGAAAAAGGTGAAATTCGAGAAAAGGCTGGGTATTTATATGTCTCGGCCAAAAGGGAACGGTTTAACAGGATTGCGACACATGTCCTCAGGCAGTTCTGGCTTCGAGTCCTGGCGAAGCCACATTTTTCTTTCTTTTTCTTATTTAATCAAACAAAGGCTTCAAACTTCTCAAATAGCAATGTTAGCCCTAGGGACCTGAAACCGAAATCAAAACTCAAACTCAGAAATTAATAGAACTGTCTTGAAACCCTGGTTAATTACGAGACTACCCCTGAAGGCAAAAATTACTAAAATACCCCTAGAGGCTCAAACTGCCCTAACGGCCCAACCGAACAACTGAAAAAGCAACTGAACATACCTAGAGAACCAGAATGGAAAATTACTAAATTTCTGCTTTCTTCCAGGTAAGGATTTCTTGTTGGGGTTGTGTGGACCCAGCGAGACTTCTTTGATTGCATTCTTGTTTATTTACTTTACTGTTATGAGCATGTTTAGAGGATAGGAACTTTTATGCTGATCTGTTCTACTAGCATGTTTGACTCCTATTTTCACATGTTAGTGCCATGCTAGATTTGTTTTTCCAGCATGCTTGATTCCTGCTTTAATCTTGTAGTACCATGCTAGGGTTAATGTTGTTGAGCATGTTTGAATGATAAGAAGCAGGGTTGGGATTCTTAGATAGAACTTGTTAGGTTGTCATCATCTAGAGGCTGAGAGTGGACCAACGTACGTGTCTCCACCGATCAGGCTATAAGGATAGATTCCTACCCCCGACAGCCGGGTGTTGAGTAGCTACCACACCGGCATAAGCTTAGTCTGTAACCTGCTAGAGCGGAACCCTGCCAATGGTGTAAACCTGCCTTGGCCAGTTCTTAGCTTCAAGCATCGGTGGTATTCAGGCTACTACAGTCGAGTGTCGAGGGTCTCGCCCTACTGTAGATTAGTGACACCACTTCCGAGTCTTTAGGCATGCATACCTAGACTGGCGTAGTATGTCTCTAGACCTCCACATATATGCAGTGTGCGCTCACACGCGTCAAAGAGCTCCCTCGGGCTAATGTTCGTGAGTACACCACTTCCTTTCTAAGTCTAGAGCCAGACATTGGGTACTCTCCCGGATGTCCTAGGACCAGTTTGGAGAGCTGGTCAAGACCAGCTGTTGAGTAGTCACTCAGGCCGAGGGTATGAGTCCCTCGAGGATAACTGTTCAGGATCAGTTATTGAGCTGATCACTTGACTGAAAGTTAGAGACTTTCGATGACCCAGGAGATTTTTGGACATCTTGTTCCAGGGTTCTGTGTTGGTAACTGTTTACTTGTATACTTGGATGCTAGATGATGCGTTGTTTCGTACTATACCCCAGTTGGGGATTCTTACTGAGTGCCGCCGACACTCTGTTTTGTACTCACCCTTATTTTCTGTGGTTTTTCCACAAGGTAACTTGGGACATCACCAGGACGACTAGTGGAGGGAGCTGTATGATCATGGGTGCTGCCGACACTCTGTTTCTTGTTTTGTTTTATTTATTTGATTATTCAGTATGTTGTTGGACACGGAGTCCTTAGTAGAATTTTTGCATATTGAGCTTTAAACTGTTTATGAATGTTTGAATCAAATACTGGCCAGAAACTTTTTTTTTTTTAAAGATGGAATGTTTTAATTTCAAAGCACTATGATTTGTATACTTTTTCTTAAATGTGTTTTATGCATGCATGCTGAGTAAGGACCAAGTTTAGGACCATTTTTAGGTCGGGTTCTTACAGTTGGTATCAGAGCCCAGAGTCATAGATTATGTAGACTAACCTGCTTTGTAGGTTGTTTGTCCCCATGATCATCAGCACTCCAACGGCCTTCAGGTTTGTCTAAGTTCTTTTAAGGGTTTTTACAGTACTATATCTAGTGTACTTGTGTTACCCGTGTTGGCAGCGAGAGTCCGAGAGTGGACTAACCCTTTGTGGTTTCCGGGTAGATCGCCAGTATGCTAGTTACACATAGTGGAGTAGGGACGTCAGGTACTGCTAACAGAGAGTTTGATGAGACGACGTCTAAGGTTGATCTGACCCGTAGGCCACCTTTGGCCCCAGCTATTAGCTTGTCCAGAGAGGGGGTAGAGGCTACTATGCCTCGGAGTGAGACTCCAAGAGCAGAGTTTGCTTCGACCATGCGAGACATGATGGTTGGACTGTTGGCTCAATAGAGAGTTGAAACCCAGGCGCAGCTTGCAGCACAGAGAGAGGAGTCTAGGGCACAGATAGCCCAGCTGACCCAGTTGATTCAGCAGGCACCCCCAGCAGCCCTAATGATCCCTCATGGAGGGTAGGTTCAGCAGGACTTTGTAGATGAGACAGATGACACTAATGGAGCCACCGAGTTCGGTAAGTTGCTCAAGGACTTTACCAAGTGGAAGCCTACTGAGTTTGGCCAAGATAGAGTACATCTTCTGAGTGATGCGTTGCCCCGACGTACAGAGGCCGAGATGTACAACCCATGTGTTGACAGACACAGCAGTTTGGTGGTGGGAGTCCACCAACAAAGGTAGGTCAGTGGGATCTCCACCAGCCACCTGGGAGTTCTTTAGATCAGAGTTTAGAACCAAGTACATCAGTGAGGAGGCTCAGCAGGAGATGGCAGAGGCCTTCTCAAATCTGAAGCAAGGAACAGATAGTATAGCCGAATATGAAAAGAGATTCTTGAGTACAGCTATTTTGCTCCAAAGCTCATAGCTACAGAGGAGCTCAAGATTAAGAAGTTTTTTGGCGGGTTGAGTAAGGAGGTTGCTCAAGACGTGCAAGCATACATGCATGTATGTAGTTGGACACGTAGTCCACAGGGAATTTTGCATAATGTTATTTATGTTGCTTTATGGATGTTTTTAATAATACTCTGGCCAGGGATTGTTTTAAAGTTTTAAACAGCAGTTGTGAGTTGAATGCATTTATTTTGGAACCTAATGTATTTTAAAATGTTTTCACGGACTCGTTTATCTTTAATTACATGCATGTTGAGTAAGAACCGTGTTTAGGACTACTTTTAGAGTCGGCTTCTTACAGTTGGTATCAGAGCACATAGTCATAGATTCTGTAGACTGACCTACTGAGTTAGGTTGTTTATCCCCATGATCATTAGCACTCCAACGGTCGTCAGGTATGTCAAAAGTTCTTTTGTTAAAGGTTGTGTTACAGTACTGCATCTAGTATACATGTGTTACCTGTTGTTGGCAATGAGGGTCCAAGTGAGGACTAACTCTTTGTGGTTTGAGTATAGATCACCAGTATGCCGGTCACAAGTAGAGGAGCAGGGATGTCTGGTACTGCCAACCGAGGAGTTGGTACTGAGCTAGTGGTAGATAAGACCACGTCTAGAGTTGACCCCACCCGTAGGTCACCATTGGCCCCGGCTGTTGATTTTCCTAGAGAGGGGGTAGAGGCTACCTTGTCTTAGAGTGAGACTCCTGAAGTAGAGTTTACTTCGGCCATGAGGGAGATGATGGTCGGTTTGTTGGCTGAACAGAAAGCAGAGACTCAGGCGCAGTTGGCAGCGCAACAAGAGGAGTCCTAGGCCCAAATAGCCTAGCTAACCCAGTTGCTTCAGCAGACACCCCTAGCTGCCCCAGTAGCCCTAGTAATCCCTCCAGGTGGTCAGGATCCTGTTGTTGTTGAGACAGATGTGGTTGATGGAGCCACCGAGTACGGCAAATGGCTCGAGGATTTTGTTAAGTGGAAGCCTGGAGAGTTTGATGCTTTCGAGAATTTGCTGGTAGCAGCGAAGTGGTTGGCCCGATTAGAGTATATTTTCCATGTCATGAGTTGTCCGGATGGTCAGAGGTCGAGGTGTGCAGCTCATGTGTTGACTGACACGGCAGTTTGGTGGTGGGAGTCCACTAATAGAGGCTGACTAGCAAGGTCTCCACCAGCCACATGAGAGTTTTTCAGAACTAAGTTTCGGGCTAAGTATATCAGCGAAGAGGCCCAGCAGGAGATGACGGAGGCCCTCTCAAACTTGAAACAGGGAACAGACAGTATAGCTGGCTATGAGAAAAAGTTTTCGGAGTATAGCTACTTTGCTCCGGAGTTGATTGCCCCAGATGAGCTTAAGATAAAGAAGTTTATTGACAAGCTGAGGAAGGAGGTTGATCAAGATGTTCGAGCTCTCGATCCTGATTCGTATGCCAGGGCCGTAGCATTGGCCATGATCTATAATGCTAAATACCCGCTGGTGCAAGCCCCTAATGCACCTGTCTAGATTGTTCCATCTTACTCTGGTCAGAAGAGGAAGTTTGAGTCTTCCAGTAGTTTTTGAGTAGGAGGCCAGCAGCAGCGCCGCCAGGATGAGTATCGGGGTAGAGATCAGTGTCGACCACAGTGTCGACAGCAGGATCGCCAGCAGGGCATAGTCAGGCAGCCACCTCAGTGTCACACTTGTGGCAAGCCACATTATGGTATTTGTGGAGCTTCAACCCGAGCTTAATACAGATGTGGCAAGGAAGGGCACTTGGCCAGAGCTTGTACCCAAGCCAGAGTAATTGTCAGGCTGACTCAACAACAGGGCCGCATTTTTACTATAACTCTCCAAGAGGCGGAGGGGACTAATGCCACAGTTGTAGGTACGTTGCTTGTCTTAGACCACTATGCCTTTGTTTTGTTTGATTCGAGCTCGACCCACTCATTTGTATCAGATTCATTTATTAGACAAGCATGTTTGGAACTCGAACCTTTAGGGTTTGAGCTATATGTTGTAACTTCTTTGGGAGTGTAATGGCCTAGTTTTCCATTCTGGTTCTCTAGGTATGTTCAGTTGCTATTTCAGTTGTTCGGTTGGGTCGTTAGGGCAGTTTGAGCCTCTAGGAGCATTTTGGTAATTTTCCTTTAAGGGTAGTCTTGTAATAATTTAGGGTTTCGAGACCTTTCTGTTAATTGCTAAGTTTGGGTTTCCCTTCGGTTTCAAGTTTTTGGAGCTAGCTATTTGAGGAGTTCGAGACTCTTTTGGTTAAAAAGGGAAAAAGAATGAAAAAGGTGTCTTCGCCAGGATTCGAAGTCGGAACCTCTCGAGGACATGTGTCACATCCTCATTAAACCCTTCCCTTTTGGCCGAGGCATATAATCTAGCCGCATTTTACCTTCATTCTCCAAACCACATCCTTCTTCCTCATTCTTCTCCTCCCATTGCAGAGAGCACCTTCACCAAAACCCCATCGTTGAAGCCTTGTCTTGCCGAGATCAACAATCGCTACTCTTCTCTCACTGCCGATTGCAACACCCTTCCTTCGTCACAGCTCATTGTCGCCGTTCCCTTCGAGCCACACAGATCCAGTTGAGTCACAGCTTCACCTCGCCCAGATCGAGCTTTCCACCTCGCAGCTCATCAGATCCTCTTCATCAGCGATCGCCAGCCAGCCTGTTCGTTTCAGGTACGTTTTGTCGAGTTTTTCTAGCTCTCTGTTGGTTTTCTCGTGGCTTGATATCAAGATCTGTCACCCTGTTCGTCTTTCAGTTGAGCTCGCGAATGCACAACGCCGAGACCTTGCCCACCTGCTTGTCCGATTCGATCCATTATGCTACGTTCACGTTCGAAGTTTTACCCCAGCGAGCCCTTCGCCATAGCAAGCCCTTCGTCCACGTTGATTCGTGGTTCCTCGACCGCTTCGCCCAGCCGTCTGTCGCTTTGCCGCAAGCCTTACCGAGAGCTCGCCTTTACCTTCACCGAGGCTTCGCTGCCTAGCCAGTTCTTCTCAGTTTTGGGTAACTTTTTCCCGAGTGTGTGTTGGTTATTTAGTTAGTGCAGTTGCTCGAGTAGTATTTAATTTATGTTTTTATGTACTATTTGTTAGGTTTTTTTGATCTATAGCTCAAGGAGCATTTTTTCGTTTGTTGTATTTCTGCTTGTTTCCAGGTAATGATTTCATGCCGGGGTTATGTGGACCCTGCAAGACTTCTTTGATTGCACTCTTGTTTGCTAGCTTTAATATTACGAGCATGTTTAGTGGATAGGGACTTTGGTGATGATCTTTTTCTGCTATCATGTTTACTTCTGCTTTCACATGTTAGTGCCATGATAGGTTTGTTCTTCCAGCATGCTTGATTTCCTGCTTTTAAGCTCGTAGTACCATGTTAGGGTTTATATGTTGTGGAGCATGTTTGATTGTTAAGAAACAGTTTTGCGAATCTTAGATAGAACTTGTTAGGTTGTCATCATCCAAAGGCTGAGAGTGAACCAACGTACGTGTTCCCACCGGTCAAGCTGTGAGGACAGATTCCTTACCCCCGATAGCCAGGTGTGGAGTAGCTACCACACCGGCATAAGCCTAGTCTATAGCCTACTAGAGCGGAACCCCACCAACGGTGTAAGCCTGCCTTGGTTGGTTCTTAGCTTCAGGCGTCGATGGTATTCAGGTTGCTACAGTCGAGTGCCGAGGGTCTCGCACTATTGAAGATCAGTGACACCACTTCCGAATCTTTAGGCATGCATACCTGGACTGGGGTAGTATGTCCCTAGGCCCCTACATTTACGCAGTTTGCAGTAGCATGCAGCGTTAGGCACCCGGCTAATGTTCGTGAGTACACCACTCCCTTTTCAAGTCTAGAGCCAGACACCGGGCACTCTCTCGAATATCCTAAGACCTGTTTGAAGAGCTGGTCAGGACCAGCTGTTGAGCGATCACTTTGGCCGAGGGTTTAAGACCCTCGAGGTCATCTGTTCAGGATTAGTTATTGAGCTGCTCACGAGGCTGGGAGTTAGAGACTTCTGATGACCCAGGAGATTTATGGACATCTCGTTCTAGGGTTTCGTGTTGGTAACTGTTTGCTTGTATACTTGGATGCTAGATGATGCGTTGTTTCATACTGTACCCCGGTTGGGGATTCTTACTGAGTGTCTTTGTACTCACCCTTATTTTCTGTGGTTTTCCACCAGGTAACTTGGGACAGTACGGGACGACTAGCGGAGGGAGCTGTATGATCATGGGAGCTACCGACGCCACTCTATCTATTTTATGTTTTATTTACTTGATTCAGCATGTAGTTGGACACAGAGTCCATATGAAGCTTTTGCATATTGTGTTTTGAACTATTTGAGATTGTTTGATTAAACACTGGCCAGGAACTTGTTTTTCTGATTTAACAAGGTTATGTTTGGAATGTTTTAATTCTAAGGAATTTTCATTTGCTTAACTTGTCTTCAATGTTTTATATGCATGCATGCTTAGTAAGGACCAGGTTTAGGACCATTTTTAGGTCAGGTTCTTTCAGTTGGTATCAGAGCGTAGAGTCATCAATTCTATAGACTAACTTGCTTTGTAGGTTGTCTGTCCCCATGATCATCAGCACTCCAACGGCAGTCAGGTTTGTCTAAGTTCGTTGTTTAAGGGTTTTTACAGTACTGCATCTAGTATACTTGTGTTTCCCGTGTTGGCAGTGAGAGTCTAAGAGTGGACTAACCCTTTGTGGTTTCCGTGTAGATCGCCAGTATGTCGGTTACACTCAGTAGAGCAGGGACATCAGGTACTGCTAACAGAGAGTTTGATGAGATGACTTCCAAGGTTGATTCGACCCATAGGCCACCTTTGGCCCCAACTGTTAACTTGCCTAGAGAGGGGGTAGAGGCTACTATGCCTCAGAGTGAGACTCTAGGAGCAGAGTTTGCTTCGACCATGAGAGACATGATGGTCTGACTGTTGGCTCAACAGAGAGCTGAGACCCAGGCGCAGCTTGCAACGCAGAGAGAGGAGTCTCGGGCACAGATAGCCCAGCTGACTCAGCTGATTCAGCAGACACCCCTAGCAACCCCAGTGATCCCTCATGGAGGGCAGGTTTAACAGGATCTTATTGATGAGACTGATGACACTGATGGAGCCACCGAGTTCGGTAAGTGGCTCAAGGACTTTACCAAGTGGAAGCCTACCGGTTTAGTGCTTCAAAGAACTCGTTGTAGCGGTAAAGTGGTTGGCCAGGATAGAGTACATCTTTTGAGTGATGGGATGTCCCGACGTACAGAGGCCGAGATGTGCAGCCCATGTGTTGACAGACACAGTAGTTTGGTGGTGGGAGTTCACCAATAGGGGCAGACCAGTAGAATCTCCACAAGCCACCTAGAAGTTCTTCAGAAATGAGTTTAGAGCCAAGTACATCAGTAAGGAGGCTCAGCAGGAGATGGCAGAGGCCTTCTTAAATCTGAAACAAGGAATAGATAGCATAGCCAGATATGAAAAGAGATTCTCCGATTACAGCTATTTCGCTCTAGAGCTCATAGCCACAGAGGAGCTCAAGATTAAAAAGTTTTTTGGCGGGTTGAGAAGGGAGGTTGCTCAAGATGTGCGAGCACTCACTCTTGAGACGTATGCTAGAGCTGTGGCGTTGGCCACCATTTATAATTTCAAGTACCCGCTGGTGTAAGCCCTAGACGCACCAGCTCAGTCTGTTCAGCAATACTCTGGTCAGAAGAGGAAGTTTGAGTCTTCCAGTGGTTCTCGTTCAGGTGGATAGCAGAATTACTATCAGGGCCAGTCTCTAGGTCGGGATCAGCGACGACCCCAGCACCGACAGTAGGACCGCCAGTAGGGCGCAGTCACGCAGCCCCCTCAGTGTAACAGATGTGGCAAGCCACACTTTAAAGTTTGTGGAGCTTCGCCCTGAGCTTGCTACAGGTGTGGCAAGGAAGGGTACTTGGCCAGATTTTGCCCTCAAGACGGAGTAGTTGCCAGGCCAGCTCAGCAATAGGGCTGAGTTTTTGCTACAACTCACTAGGAGGCAAAGAGGACTGATGCTGCAGTTGCAGGTACGCTGCTTGTCTTAGATCACTATGCATTTGTATTGTTTGATTCGAGCTCTACCCACTCGTTTGCATCTGATTCATTTGTTAGACAAGCTTGTTTAGAACTCGAACCTTTAGGGTTTAAGCTGTGTATTGCAACTCCTTCGGGAGTAAGTATGTTAGCCAGTGAGAAAGTGAAGAGTGGTCAGATATAGTTATTCGAAGAGCTTTTAGTAGCTACCCTCATAGTCCTACCTATGAGTGGTTTTGACGTTATCCTTGGTATGGATTGGTTAGCTGAGAACCATGCAATGATAGATTGCCATCAGAAAGAAGTCGTGTTTAGACCGTCCAAGAAACAGAGCTTCAAGTTTTGCGGTGTCTAGAGCGGAATGTGTTCGCAGATGATTTCAGTAGTGAAAGCCTATCGTTTGTTAGCTTGAGGAGCTTGGGGCTATTTATCAAGGTTGTCAAGTTAAAGTAGTACCCCGTTGTCTGTTGACCAGGTACCAGTAGCGCAGGAGTTCACAGATGTCTTCCTTGTGGAGTTACCAGGTTGACCCCCGCAGAGAGAGGTGGACTTTACCATCGAGCTTGAGCCAGGGACTCTCCCTATCTCCAAAGCTCCGTATCAGATTGCGCCAGTTGAGTTATGAGAACTCAAGGTACAGTTGCAAGAGATGCTTGATCGAGGATTCATCTGCCCGAGTGTGTCTTCGTGGGGAGCACTTGTTTTGTTTGTAAAGAAAAAGGATGGATCGATGCGTCTATGTATAGATTACCGAGAGCTGAATAAAGTCACAGTAAAGAACAAGTATCTTTTGCCACGCATAGACGACTTATTTGATTAGCTTCAGGGAGCTTTAGTGTTTTCCAAGATTGACTTGAGGTTTGGGTACCATCAGTTGAGGATCCGAGATGCTGATATCCTGAAGACAGCGTTCAGATCGAGGTATGGTCATTATGAGTTTGTGGTCATGTCTTTCGGGCTAACCAATGCCCCAGCAGCGTTTATGGAAATGATGGACAGGGTGTTCAAGTCATTCTTGGACAGCTTTGTCAATGTATTCATAGACGACATATTGATTTACTCAAAGGCGAGAGAGGACCATGCTTAGCACCTAAGACAAGTTTTGACAGCTCTGAGGGAAAACCAGTTGTATACTAAGTTCTCCAAGTGTGATTTCTGGTTAGAGCAAGTGGCTTTCCTTGGACATGTTGTTTCTAAAGATGGAATTGCAGTGGACCACGCAAAGATTGAGGCAGTAAGTTCGTGGGCCAGACCGACTACGGTCGTAAAGATTCGCAGCTTTCTGGGTCTGGCAGGTTATTACCGGAGATTCGTCAAGGACTTTTCTGCTAAGGCAGCACCCCTGACCAGATTGACTAGAAAGGGTGTTAACTTTGTTTGGGACGCCAGTTGCGAAGAAAGTTTTGCTTCTTTGAAGCACAGTTTGACGTTCGCCCTAGTGTTATCAATTCTCGAGGGAATAGGTGGCTTCGTAGTGTATAGTGATGCTTCCAAGTTTGGTTTAGGCTTTGTTCTGATGCAGCATGGGAAGGTGATTACTTATGCTTCCCGACAGTTAAAGTCTTACAAGAAAAATTATCCGACTCATGACATGGAGTTGGCAGCTGTGGTTTTTGTTCTAAAGATTTGGAGGCACTACTTGTATGGTGAAAGAATTTAGATGTTCACAAATCACCAGAGTCTTAAGTACTTCTTCACTTAGAAGGAGTTAAACATGAGATAGAGGAGGAGGCTCGAGTTGGTTAAGGACTACGATTGTGAAATATTGTACCACCCGAGAAAAGCCAATGTTATGGCTAATGCTCTGAGTAGAAAGACGTCGCACTCCGCCGCAAGAGGTTACTGCCAAGGTAGCTCAGTTGACAATTCAGCCGTCGATAAAGCAGAGGATCATTGATGGCCAGCTGAGTGATCCCAAGTTGAGCAGGTTGATTGAGAGAGTTCGAAAGGACAGATATTTTGACTTCGTTTTAGCACCAGACAGAGGTTTGAGGTATAGAGTCGGTTGTGTGTTCCAGCTGACGTCGGGCTACGAGCCGAGTTGCTTACTGAGGCTCATAGCTCTCCATTTACTTAGCACCTAGGAGGCACTAAGATGTATCAGGATCTCAAGCAGAAGTTCTGGTGGATGGGTATGAAGAGAGACATTGCAGAGTTTGTTAGCCGGTGTCTCAGTTGTCAGCAAGTGAAGGCTCCGAGATAGAAACTGACAGGTTTGTTGCAACCGTTGAGTATGCCTCAGTGGAAGTGGGAAAAGATTTCGATGGATTTTATCTCTAGATTGCCGAGGATGCCGAGAGGGTTTACTCATATCTGAGTTATTGTAGACAGGCTGACTAAGAAGGCACACTTTATCTCCGGTAGAGTTAACTATATCATGTACCAGTGGGCACAGCTATTTTTGGATCAAATCGTTCGGTACCATGGGATGCCGATGAGGATTGTTTCAGATCATGACTCTTGGTTCACTTCTCGCTTCTGGTTCTCCAGGTATGTTTAGTTGCCATTTCAGTTGTTCGGTTGGGCCGTTAGGGCAGTTTGAGCCTCTAGGGGCATTTTGGTAATTTTGACTTTAGGGGTAGTCTCGTAATAATCCAGGGTTTCGAGACCTTTCTATTAATTTCTGAGTTTGAGTTTCCCTTCGGCTTCAGGTTTTTGGAGCTAGTGTTGCTGTTTGAGAAGTTCGAAGACTATTTTGGTTAAAAAGGGAAAAAGAAAGAAAAAGGTGTCTTTGCCAAGATTCGAAGCCAGAACCTCTCGAGAACACGTGTCACATCCTCATTAAACCCTTCCTTTTTGGCCGAGGCATATAACCTAGCCTCATTTTACCTTCATTCTTTAAATCGCATCCTTCTTCCTCATTCTTCTCCTCCCATTACCGAGAGTACCTTCACCAAAACCCCATCGCCGAAGCCTTGTCTTGTCGAGATCACCAATCACTGCTCTTCTCTCACCACCGATTGCAACACCCTTCCTTGGTCGTAGCTCATTATCGCTGTTCTCTCCGAGACACACAGATCCAGTCGCGTCGAAGCTTCACCTTGCCCAGATCGAGCTTTCCACCTCGCAGCTCATTAGATCGCCTTCGTCCGTGATTGCCAGCCAGCCTGTTCGCTTCAGGTACATTTTACCAAGCTCTTCTTGCTCTCTGTTGGTTTTCTCGTGGCTTGATATCAAGATCTATCGCCTTGTTCATCTTTCAGTTGAGACCTCACCCGCCCTCTTGTCTGAGTCGATTCACTGTTCTGCGTTTGCCTTTGGAGTTTTGCCCCAGCGAGCCCTTCACCATAGCGAGCCCTTCGTCCACGTTGATTCGTAATTCCTCGTCCACTTCACCGAGCCTTGCACTTCGCTCAGTCATCTGTCGCTCTGCCCCAAGTCTTGAGAGAGCCCGCCTTAGCCTTCGCCGAGGCTTCGCTGCCTAGCTAGTTCTTCTCAATTTTGGGTAACTCTTTCCCGAGTGAGTGTTGGTTATTTAGTTGGTCAGCTGCTCGAGTAGTATTTAATTTGTGTTTGTATGTACTATTTGTTAGGTTTGTTGGATCTGCAGCTCAATGAGCATTTTTCTATTTTTTATATTTCTGCTTGTTTCCAGGTAAGGATTTCTTGCCGGGGTTGTGTGGACCCTACGAGACTTCTTTGATTGTATTCTTGTTTGCTAGCTTCACTGTTACGAGCATGTTTAGTGGATAGGGACTTTGGTGATGATCTGTTTCTGCTAGCATGTTTACTTCTGCTATCACATGTTAGTGCCATGCTAGGTTTGTTCTTCCAGCATGCTTGATTTCCTACTTTTAAGCTCGTAGTACCATGCTAGGGTTTATATGTTGTGGAGCATGTTTGATTGTTAAGAAACAGTGTTGTGAATCTTAGATAGAACTTGTTAGGTTGTCATCATCCAGAGGCTGAGAGTGGACCAACGTACGTGTCCTCACCGGTCGGGCTGTGAGGACAGATTTCTTATCCCCAGCAGTAGGGTGTGGAGTAGCTACCACACCGGCATAAGCCTAGTCTGTAGCCTGCTAGAGTGAACCCCGCCAACGGTGTAAGCCTGCCTTGGCTGGTTCTTAGCTTCAGGTGTCGGTGGTATTCAGGTTGCTACAGTCGAGTGCCGAGGGTCTCGCACTACTGTAGATCAGTGACACCGCTTCTAAATCTTTAGGCATGTGTACCTGGACTGGCGTAGTATGTGCCTAGGCCCCCACATTTACGCAGTTTGCAGCAGCATGCGGTGTGCGCGCACACGCTTTAGGCACCGGGCAGAGAGCTCCCTCGGGCTAATGTTCGTAAGTACACCACTTCCTTTCCGAGTCAAGAGCCAGATATCGGGTACTCTCTTAGATGTCCCAGGACCAGTTTGGAGAGCTGGTCAGGACCAGCAGTTGAGCGATCACTTTGGCAGAGTGTCTGAGACCCTCGAGGTTATCTGTTCAGGATGAGTTATAGAGCTAATCACGAGGCCAAGAGTTAGAGACTTTTGATGACCCAGGAGATTTATGGACATCTCATTCCAAGATTCTGTGTTGGTAACTATTTGTTTATATACTTGGATGCTAAATGATGTGTTGTTTCGTACTGTACCCTAGTTGGGGATTCTTACTGAGTGCCTTTGTACTCACCCTTATTTTCTGTGGTTTTCCA
>JBBMKA010083718.1:0-14050 GCA_037833695.1 Sechiopsis laciniata | reverse complement strand
GGCTCTGCCACCTATTTTCCGGATGCTGCAGAGTTGACTTTACGACGGTGGAGAGGAGTTTCGGGGTCACGGATCTATGCCACGCGTCGTTGGATTAGGTATGAGATTGATCGATCAGACGCGGTTGTCGAAGCGGCGAGCTTCAGTTGGTTTCTTCATGTCGTCCGGAGAGTTTGGTATTCGCTGAAGCGAATAGGTTAGACTTCGTTGACGCGAAGCTAGCACGCTCCATCTACTGCGACTTTCACTTCGCTCCATCAGGTTCGCTACAGTCAAACTAGAAATATCAATTCTTTTTAACACTTGCGAATTTACATACAATCAAGTACATTTCGCTGCAGCGAAGCTTTAAAATGCATCCTAATCAGAAAACTAAAGAATGTTTCGCTTAAGCACATTTTGGGTCTGATGGGGCGAAATTCATTATAATATAATTCTATTATAGCAAATTCTTGATAAAAATATATTCTTCTAAGCTAGATTAACTCTCAATTTTTGAGAGTTATCAACGAGACCGTGTTGTTTTCTAGTGCCCAAAATTTTGTGTTGTGAAATCCATTAGAGATTCTTATCCACAAATTTTTATCATTTTCAGATTTATGGATGCCTTTTTTAGGCTGCCAAAAAACCAAATTAAATTAGACTCGAATGGTTGATAGGAAGTCCAGTCTTTGGTTTCTGGCATTGTACATCCTATGTACTGAAACTGGCATCTACATGAATGAACTATGTCCTCCACCGAACGGTACCCTTGGTTTGAACTCTGCAGATGCCATCAGCCGTTGACAATGACTAAACTTAATGCTATGAAAGAACCACGAGACAAAGAGAAAAGTATATCAACAAGACAATTGGGCATGCATTTGTTAAAAAAAATAATTACTTCTGTCAAACCTATTTGCATGCTTGTTTCTGCTTGCATGCTTAACTGGGGCTCCTTACTGGGTATATTTTGATATACTCACCCATTACATTTTCAAGTACTGATCCATTTCGAGGTGGCTAGGCTGCATCGATCATGGACATGGTGTCGACATTTTCTCTTCTGCATTGTTTTACTTGTGTCAAACCTTATGTTTTATGTTTTAAACTATGTTGGATTGTATTTATTTTGAACTATCGGGATCCTCAACCATGTTTCGTATGTTTTTCGAACTATCAGTACTGTTTTCATATTTTACGAGGTTTTGTTGGACAATGCATGTGGTTATTAAATTAATTTTTTAGGATTTTAATATGCATGCACCCGTAACACCTTATTAGAGTATTCTAGGAAATTGTGTCGTTACAAGTTGGTATCAGAGCTCAGAGTCATGATTCTGTAGACTGGCTTACGATGTAAACCGTGTGTCCATGGTTATCAGTAGACCAGCAGTCACTAGGTATGTGACGTAGGGTAAAGTAAGAAGCATGTTTTAGTTGAGAAATTGTTTTTGGTTGTCTTGTGTTTTGCGTGATTGTAGGTCTTGATTAGGTTTCCTGTGTGTTCATTTTCAGCTTCGTGATCTCCTTGCTGTTATGTCTTCTAGGGGAGAGTTACCTAGTGGGGGTGCCTCGGTCTAGTGGGACCAGTTTAGGGGAGAGTTTGTAGAGGTCCGCTTTGCCTCAGCTGCAGCGCCGGAGACAGGGTCTCCCTCCGTCACTCAGAGGCAAGAGTTCCACACTGTCACTACTTACACTTAGGAGATCATAGACCATTCTCTTTCTGCATCCGATCGAGCTTAGCAGAGGGTCAGTCGGGAGTCTACACTCAACTTTGCGTAGCTCGCACCTCTACTATCTAGATTACGCACCATGTAACCACACAAATCGTTAGTGAGTTTGGGGCTTCTGGGAGTTCAAGTAATGCAGCCAGGCACAGGCAAGAGTCCGAGCCTTACCCCAGGTTCCCCATCCAAGAGACCACTTTGGTGCGGGGAATCTCGACCTTGCAAGAAACCAGTCCCGCCAAAGAGACCCTGACCAATCGATGAGGTGTTTTAGGAAAGGAGGTCTCGGGCAGTAGGGGAGGGAGAGGTCTCACCGAGGCCGTCATCAGAGTTCATCGGAGGATGCGTCTGAGTGCTGCAGGTGTTCGTGAGTTCACCAGGGACCATGTCCCCCAAGGGTGAAGGTATGTTACTGGCGTGGCTAGGAGGACCACTTTGCAGTGTGTTGTTAGATACCGTTTTCCACCGAAGAGTCTCCACGTGCATCGTCAGCCACGCCTGTCACTCCAGCTGAGCCTGGTCTTCAAACCGACACGTCTGTTGTCGTGTTCACATGTTCCTTGCTCGCTTCATGCCGTTAATTCATCTTTTGTTCGATTTTGCATTCTTTGCCTTGTTATACGTGCCCTTGATCTTTGATCCATGCTATTGAATGTGTTTGTGGTTTGACCTTGTGTTGCGTGCATTCATATGGGTACCATTGATCCATTATACATGTTGTTTGATGTGTCTCTTGTTTGAATCATCTCATATTCGTATACTTGGTGACTAATCATAATGCCTTTGTGTTTCATCGGGATCATATTGCTCTATTTGTTGCACGGTGATTGTACTACGTTTTTTGTTTCATCATGATCATATAGCTCTGTTCATTCTGCATGATTGTATCACTCTGTCTTTTGTGTTCATTATGGTTGTATTGTGGTATTCGTTCTCATCATGACTGTAGTGCTCTATTTGTTACCATGATTATATTGCTCCTTTAGTTAGTTATGGTTATACTATCCTTATTGCTTCATCAAGATTTTTACTACTCTGTCTGTTCATCGTGTTTGTACTATTGTATTCTTTTCATCGTAATCATATCTCTTTGAGTTTTATCATGTTTGTATAGATGTATTTGTTCCTATCCTGTTAGTATTCGCTCTATACGCACATCATGATTGTGTTGCCCCGTTTATTGCCATGATCGCAGTGCGCTGCCTGTTCATCATGCTTGTATTGTTGTAGTCGTTCTCATCACGATCGTATTGCCTGTTTGTTTTAGCATGTTGGGGTGCTTTGTTCATTTGTCAGGGTTGCATTGTGTTGTCTGTTTATCATGATCCTATTACTATATTCGTGTTTCACCGTGACTATACTGCTCTGCCTGTTCATCCATCATTCTCACAAGTTCATTGTTCTATTGTGCATAATGATTTTATGGCCCTGGTATTGTATAAAAAATAAAAAAAATAAAAAAAACTGTGTCGACCTGCCTCGTTATGATTGTACTGCTCTATTAGTTACTGTGATTGCATTGTACTCTTAGTTCCATTATAGATGTTTGTTGCTTTTTGCTTTTAGAGTTGGAGTTGGAGTTGGTCCGATACGTGTATTAGATTAGCTACCAGTGTTTCATCGGTTAGCTGTACCCCGTTCGAGTTCAATGCCATGCGGGACATGGAGTGGTATGTTAATAACCAAGCAATCGATGACTGCCTTTTAAAGAAGGTCAATCTCAGTCCTTCTTCTATGTTGAGCCTCGAGTTTAGAGAGCGCAGGTCGAGGGACCACCTTCGTTTGTTTTGCGAACCAAGTTAGTTTTTTGTATTGCCGCAAGGTGTGGAGTCTTGCCCCGTCAGTTTGTTTTGTGTGGTTTGACCAAAGTTGAGTTTGAAAATGGTGCCTGCGAGGCGGAGTTTGTTGTTGCGCATTCCGAAGAAAGTTGCAAAGGGGTAAGTTTGTTTTGGGAATGCGCAGAGAGTTTTGGGAACGTGAGTAAGTGGTTTTCTCCTTAGTGTGGTGGACTCGGCGGGGTCAGGCTTTTGTTCGTTTTCGGTGTCGCAGTTAAGTGCGAGTTGGTTTTGTTGTTTCAAGCTCTTCGTAAGTGTCGAGTTGTTGAGACCTGAGTTCTCCCAAAAGTTCCTTGGCACTAGAACCCTATTTACCCCAAATCTTAAAAGTTTTGGCTTGAACCCAACCAACTAAAGTATTAATGAGAAAACACTTTGAAAGCAAAAATGATGATCATGATGTTTTAACAATTCAAATTGAACCATGTGACTCTAATGTTTCAATAATTAGAATGTAGTGTTTTAAACCACAGTGATATTATTAACTTTGAAGATCTAGTTTACTAAATGAGTTTTAAAGTAGTGCAAAGTTCTATTTGGCTGAAATGTTTTGAACAACTGGAATTGTAAGTGCTTTGGTCAAAATGTTTTACTTGGATAATTCCAACAATAGAAGCAACGTTTTAACCAGCGAGTAATGAATAACAGACATGTGGACCTGAATAATAAGATGACTTTTAAACCATTTCTATTTTTATTTTTATTTTTTATTTTTAGGGGGTTGGAAAGGTTTTGAACAACGAAGGGTTGTTTTAAAGAAAGTGTTGTGGTGGCACCAAAGGGTGTATTGGACCCTTTGGAGATCGAAGGGGAGACCAGGTGCAATCTCGTGCTCTAGGGTGTTGTGTCTTAAAGTGGCTTTCGGGGCGAAAGTCTCTTTAAGAGGGGAATATTGTAACACCTTAGTTCTTGTAAATAATTTTGTGCGTTTATTAAAAGAATTTTGAAACATCCCTAAAAATTTTGTTAGTGCCTTAAGAGAGCTTAATTGGATTTTTAAAGCTTAAAATTGTGTAAATGTTAAGTTTGTTTTGATTTAAATAAATCCATTCCTTTTTTTTATTAATTATTTCATTGAGTTAGTTGAGGAGTGGAATTTAGGTTTTACAATGCATTTTAAAACATATGCCAAAAATGGAAATGCCTTTTTTTTTTTTATAAATAAAACAAGCCAAAACCCTTTTTCTTCTTATCTTTATCACACAGCCACCAAACCCCATACCCTTATCTTCAATCTGGGTCGTCCATCTCAATCTCCATCTTCCCCATCCCTTACTGCCGTGTCATCCTTGACCCTTAGATCAACAACCCTTCCCTTGTGCTTTCGAGCAAGGGCACAGATCCTGCCACGTGGCGCGCGCTGGTTGGCCTTCACCTCCTCATGCAGATCCTCACCATTCGCATCCTCTTCCTCGACCTTCCTCCCTCGTCACCGGCGTGTAATTGCCTCGTTCTGGCCAATAAAGCTTCCACCGCGTAGGTCTCCGTTCACCGCAGAGCAGCAGCGCCATCGTTGTCTCTTCTTCACCGTGCAACCATCGATTTCGGTGAGCCTCTTCTTCGACAGCGACCGAGCCCTCTCAGTCGCCAACGTCGTGACGTTTTGAGCACCGCGTAATAGTGCCAACTCGTGGCTGCTTGTGTTCGTTCACGGCTACCTCGTCTCGAGCTCGCCTGTGAACGAGCTCCAGCAAGCTCGTCGTCGTTTGGTAAGTGATTCTTCCTCAAACTTCTTTTCTTGGCCTTCAATGGTTTTTTTGGCGAAAATCTCAAAACCCCTCTTAGATCTATTTTTTACTTGGCCTTCAATGATTCTTTCCTCCAGCAAGCTCGTCGTAGTTTTCGAGAGCTTGAGAAGTTCGTTTGAAGATCCGAGACCTGTTCCGTGATCGGTAGAGCGAAACGAAAAAATGTAAAGTTTGTTGGTTTTAGTGGAGATGCGCCACCGCACTCCGGCGACACGTCGCCAGCTCAATTTTTTGACCCAGTTCGCGTGGTGAGCTCTGTTTTGGCTAGTTCGGCTTCGGTTGCTCATATCGTTGACTTTTATTCGTTTTGGCTATGTTTAGGTGCTCTCGAGTTTCATCGTTTCGACTCGTCATTTAGCTCATGGGTTCTCAGAGTGTTTTAGTCAAGTCGTCGGAAAGGTAAGGAGTTTCATTATGAACCGGATTTGTGGCTTAAAACATGCGAATAATGGCATGTTAGGGTTTACGAGAATTGAATGTTAGATGACTTGTGGAATGTATATGTTGTTGTTGTGATTTACTGTTTTAAGTGATAATTACTTGTGGTAGCAAGGAATCGTGTGTAGTTCGTAAACTATTAAATCCCTATTTTTTGTGTTCTTGTGATCGTATCATCATTTCTCGATTTGTAACCTTTGCTCGTATACGTGCTGAACTGTTTATCTGTTTAACCTTTCATTTCGACTCGTCGTTTAGCTCGTGGGTTCTCGGGGTGTTTCAATCAAGTCGTCGGGATGGTAAGGAGTTTCATTATGAACCAAATTTGTGGCTTAAAACATGTGAATAGTGGCATGTTAGGGTTTATGAGAATTGAATGTTGGATGACTTGGGAACGCATTTGTTGTTGTTCTGATTTGTTATTTTAACTGATAATTACTCTTGGTAGCATAGAATCGTGTGTAGCTCGTAAACTGTTAAGTCCCTGTTTGTTGTGTTCTTGTGATCGTATCATCATTTCCTGATTTGTAATCTTTTCTCCTATACGTGATGAACTGCTTATCTGTTTAACCTTTCATTTGACCGAATTGCCTTGAGTTTATGCATGTTCTATGTTGTCGGTTCCATCCATGTTTGACTGTATACGTGCTGTTATGATTATATGCTCGGTTTCTCTGAATTGTCGCCTAAGGGTTTATTTGTAATTTTTGTTATGTTCGGTGTTAGAATAACTAGGCCCGATTATCGTGTTGACCACTTAGAGGAGCGGCTAGCTCGCCCAATTTAAGACTCGTGTTGCGTGATTAATATCGTGTTATTGATGCGACTCACTTGTGCCCCTTAGGAATCGAGTGAGGATATAGATCCTCTTTCCTTCGAGACACGTGGTTGGGTTGCACCAACCTACGGGTTGACTCTTACATCTGACCAAGAGGTCGGATCTCATCTACGTGTCACCTTGTGTGCAAAACAACGAGTTCCTTGGTTGTTGAGCACACGTTGCGGGTTGCACCAACCCTCGGATGGGTCAGTTGCACTCGCCTAGGCTAGGCTAGATCTCGTGTGACTCTAGTGCTAGTTATATCTCCATGTATCTACTCGTGGGACCTCATATACTGTGTGCATGGTTCCACTAGTTTATCCGCCCAGTACGTTGGAAGGGGAGCCGGTCATGCCTTACTTGACCCCGAGACTATTGGAAGAGGCCTCTAGGGCAGATGAAGGCGCAGAGGAATGCCTGTCGGTGAGCCTGCATGCATTTGTGGAAATGTTGTCTATAGGCAGGTCGTTTCTCCCGCATGCTAGGGGTTAGCAGATGACGCCTTGAGGCCGAGGTTTAGGGACTCTGCAGTTTCCTTCACTCGTGGCTCTCCCTGACAGGGTCAGGTGATTTTATCGACATTTATGTATGCCTTTACTGACTCGACTCGTGTGTTGTTGTCTCGACCCGAGGTTTAGGGATCTTGTGTGGTTCCTTCACTTATGGTCCTCCCCGACATGGTCGGGTGACTTTTGGCATTTGTATACCCTCCAGATACGCTATCAGAGTTGCACAGAGGGAGCGTGGCCGGTCCCTGATGTAGGTCACGCTACCCCCGGGACATTCGGGTATGTCTCTATTGATATGCTATTAGAGTTGCACAGCGGAAGCATGGTGGGTCCCTAGCATAGGTTAGGCTACCCCGAGACATTCGTGTATGTCTCTGCTAATGCAGTTTGGTGGATCCCTGACATGGTCAGACTACCCCGAGACAATTGTGTTAGTCTCTTAGGACACGATATGAGACGTGTCCTGACCTAAGGTTTAGGAAACTTGTGTGTTCTCCTCACTCGTGGTCCTACTTTGACAATGGTCAAATGATTGCTCGGCATTTAGCCATATCTTGCTCACGGCTTGTACGTCGTTGGTTGGCATTGTTTGGTCGTGACCGGCTCGGGGGCCGGGCACGCATGTGCGAGACACTTAGCTTCAGTTGTCGTGTCTTCTAACTTGTTTCTGTTTGCATGCTTAACCCCATGGTGGGGCTCCTTACTGGGTATATTTTGATATACTCACCCCTTACATTTTCAGGTACTGATCCATTTCGAGGTGGTTAGGCTGGGGGCTGCATCGATCATGGACACGGTGTCGACATTTTCTCTGCCGCATTGTTTTACTTGTGTCAAACCTTATGTTTTATGTTTTAAACTCTATTGGATTGTATCTGTTTTGAACTATCGGGATCTCGAACCATGTTTTGTATGTTTTTTGAACTATCAGTACTGTGTTCATGTTTTACGAGGTTTTGTTGGGAAATGCATGTGGTTATTAAATTAATTTTTTAGGATTTTAATATGCATGTACCTGTAACACCTCATTAGAGTATTATAGGAAGTTGGGTCGATACAAGTGTTTTCCTACATGCGAAAATAATGGCACGTAGCTCAGAATAGAGAGTACCTAAAACTCAAAAAATGGTGAGATGAAATAATGAATCTCGTAATAATCTTTGAGAAGCCATTTATATTACAACCTTAGCAAACCAGTCAAGGCACCAACAAAACCAATGGTTTTCTCTTAGTTGTTTATCTTAGTAATCTCCTTTTAAGATTCAAGACTTTCTGCTTTAAATTTAAATGAGGCAATTTAAAGGGAGCCATGGTTTCAGGGAAAAACAAAGTTCTTGATAATGCTGAAAGCCTGAAATTGTTATACATGCATTATGTAGGAAAGAAATTATGCCAGCGCCTAGCCTCCTAGATAGGTTGAAAAATGAAAAGGTAAAATCATGGTGATGTTTATGTTCCTATAAAAAAAAGATATGTGATGTTTTTTAACCTTTAGATGGAGTTGAATAACCTAAATCTTTTTTTTTTCTTTTTTTCTTTTTTTCCTTTTCCTTCTTTTTTTAATAATTAAGTTTATGATTCAAGCTAATTGGAGAACTTTTTGTAACTCTTTTGGCTCTCTTGTTCACGTGAATATGTTATCTTAATGAAATCATTCCTTATTTGAATAATAATATCAATAATGACAACAAGAATCCAACATAGATATTAACTCTCTAGCTACTCACAAGATGAAGATCTTCTAATGACATCCGAATTCTATTTCGAGCAAACAAGGAACTTTGCTTGATGAGAGGATTTCCCCTAGTCATCTGCATGATGTGCAACAAGTATCACTCCAATTTTGTGTTGGACACAAACTTTCTGCAACATTAGGCATCTGAAGTCAAAGCAAAATAATTAATTGAAATCATAAACTAGGGAACAACTATGGCAGCAAATTAATAGTTAGCTGGTACTAAAGTGGCTCTTACAACAATCTTCACATTAGAAATTTAGCATATTATGAAGAACTGCAAACTACCTCATATCACGAGCTACTTCTAGCAAGTGGCCCTGCTTTGGTCTACCGTCTGACCAATTACAAGATGCAATCTTGCATCTGATACCAACACAAGTAATATACGAGTTGAACATATCAGAAACTTCGATTGTACTTATTTATCATAAGTAAGAAAAGCTGACAAATAGTATAAGGAATAAACTTAAATGTATTTTTGAAATATGGAATAATTAATTTAGGAATTAGTGGGAATATAATTAAGGAAATGGATTTTCAATTTAGGAGAGAAAGTAAGGAATTAGTAGATTTTATTGTTTTAGCAATTAGTGAGAAATACTTATGGAAAGAACTTGGAGACCAAGTTTGTAATAGGCTATAAATAGAAAGTTTCTTCATTGTGAATTGTAGAAACAATCGTAGAGCAAAAAAGAGTGAATAGAGGAAAAGTTGTGTAGAGAGTTATAGAAAAAGTTTAATTGAGAAATAAAGGAAAGTGTTTTAGAGAAATTGTTGTGTGCATTGTCTCTCCAATCCTGAAGCGAAGAGCTTGGGCGATTGTTATTTGTGTTTATTGTTTTTCTTTTTCGAATCTAGATCTTACAAATTGGTATAAGAGCTAATGGCGAACGTAACGAATCAATTATAGCTGCCACGATTGACGATTGACGAAGGGAAATTACGAGAATTGGAGCATTCAGATGAAAACACTACTTGGATCTCATGATGCATGGAAAGTGGTCGAAGAAGGTTTCGTAGAACCAGAGAATACCACGGGTTATACGGTGGCTCAAACCAAAGCGTTGAAAGAGATGCGATCGAAGGATAAAACGGGATTATATATATTGTTTCGACCAATGGATGAATCGGGTTTTGAGAAGATTGCCAGTGCAACTACTTCAAAAGAAGAGTGAGACACTTTAGAGAAAGTGTTCAAAGGAGCCGACCGAGTGAAGCAAGTGCGTCTCCAGACTCTTCGCGACGAGTTGGAAAGCATAAAGATAAAGAGTCAAAAAGCGTATCTGACTACATCACGCGTGTTCAGACGGTGGTAAATAAACTCAATTGTAATGGCGAAAAGCTAACGGATGCACGAGTTGTTGAAAAGATTTTGAGATCTTTGATGGACAATTTTAAGAATGTGGGGTGCGCAATAGAGGAGCCAAAAGACCTTGCGACGCTCACTGTTGACGAGCTTGCTGGTTCTCTTGAGGCACATGAGCAACGTAAGAATAAGAAGAAAGAGGAAACGCTAGAGTAAGTGTTTCAAACCAAGGCATCGATCGAAGAAGCAAAGGTACTCTATTCTAAACAAATTTAGAGTAGAGGTCGCGGATGTGGAGGTCGTGGATATGGTCGCAGTAGTCAAAGCGACAGTTATGATGTGGAGAAGGAACATACGAATCAAGCGAATTGGCGAAGAAAAGGACGCGGTCCAGGAAGAGGCAGTAGATCGATCAGTCAAATATTGAATGCTACAAGTGACACAAGTATGGTCACTATGCGAGTGATTGCTATTCCAAAAAATGCTACAATTGCGGTGAAGAAGGTCATTTTACGAAAGATTGTCATGCTGATAAAAGGGCTGAAGAAACAAGCAATTTAGCAGTAGAAAATAATGTGAATGATGGTGTACTTTTGATAGATCATAAAGAAGGAAGCGATAACGATGAAACTGTGTGGTATCTCAACTCAGGGGCAAGCAACCATATGTGCGGACACGAGCATTTGTTCAAAGAAATGCAGAAAATTAAAGCTGGTCATGTTTCTTTTGGCGATGCATCAAAAGTAAAGGTAAAAGGTAAAAGTACAATTTCTTTTAGGCAGAAGGATGGCTTGACAGGGTCAATCCAGGATGTTTATTATGTACCAGATCTCAAAACAAATATTTTGAGTTTGAGACAACTCACAGGGAAGAGTTATTCTGTATTTTTGAAAGACCGATTGTTGCATTTGATGGACAAGAAAGAGCATTTAATCACTCGAGTAGAGATTAGAAGAAATTGCATGTATAAATTGAATTTGAGAAGTGTACAAGAAAAGTTTTTGCGAGTAAATGAAGAAAGCGAATGGGACAGGAACTCGATGGAAGTCAACATCGAAGTTGGAGAATTACTAGTCGTTGCATCAACGAGTATGCCAAGAGAGTCTGAAACAATTGAAGAAGAACAAGAAGAACCGCAACAACCTAGAATGCGGAGTTTGCAAGAATTGTATGATGCGACAAATGAGATACATCTTGTTTGTTTTTTAGTAGATGCGGAAGATATTAACTTTGAGGAAGCAGTGCGAGACAAAAAGTGGCAAACCGCAATGGATGAAGAGATTAATGCGATAGAGCGCATTGATACATGGAAGCTGACAGAATTACCGAATGTAAGTCAGCCGATTGGTGTGAAGTTAGAATTCAAAAAGAAGATGAATGTGCAAGGGAAGATAGAGCGGGACAAAGCGTGGCCTGTTGCAAAAGGATACAAGTAGAAGTCAGGAATTGACTATGATGAAGTTTTTGCTCCCGTTGCGAGAACGGATCTTGCATTAAGTGTTGGCATTGTAATCGGTTCATGAATGAGTCATTTTATTCGCATTGGAAGGCATTAAAGCCAGTAAGGATCAAGTTGCGGATATTTTTAAAGTCGTTGCCGAAACTATTGTTAAAGAAATTCAAGAAGATAATTGGCATGGCAGATGGCAGGAGCATTTAAGTTTATGGAGAAGTTTTGTTGGAATGGAATATGGAACAATTAATTTTGGAATTAGTAGGTAGACAATTAAGGAATTAATGGATTGTCAATTTAGGAGAGTAATTAAGGAATTAGTAGATTTTATTGTTTTAGCAATTAGTGGGAAATACTTATGGAAATAACTTGGAGACCGAGTTTGTAATAGGCTATAAATAGAGAGTTCTTTCATTGTAAATTGTAGAGACAATCGTAGAACAAAAGAGGGTGAAGAGAGGAAAAATTGTGTAGAGAGTTATAGAGAAATAAAGGAAAGTGTTTTAGAGAAATTATTATGTGCATTGTCTCTCCAATTCTGAAGCGAAAAGCTTGTGCGATTGTTATTTGTGTTTATTGTTTTTGTTTTTCAAATCTAGATCTTACAAGAACACCTGCAGAATCAACGAGAGAGAGGAAGAAGTCGAAGACAAAGAGGCGGTAGTATGAATGGGAATTTTGAGATTTTGGATTTGGAAGATAAGAGGAAGAAAAGGAGCGGTCTGTTCCGGTTGGCATCCATGGGATTACGCTCTGTTGCGCCATTGCTCTCACTCAAGCGGGGGATTATTTGGGCTAATTGAAGGGGATATTTGTTATGCGATCCTGCAAGTTTCTCGGAAGAGCGGCTGCACCTGCTTGCTCAACTTTCTTTTTTTTGTTTTCTTCTAAAACTTCCATTTTATTAGTTTTACAACATTTTAAGTTATTTAATTTTTTTTTCGGTTTCTATTTCCTTTTCTATCTTTCAATTTTGTTTGTTTTTTCAACAGTTATATACATTCATCTCTTTTTTTTTTTTTAATTATATTTAAGATTATATTTCTTTCTCCTTCGAACTTTGTTTACATATTATCTATCATTTTCTTTTCAAAGCTAAATGTTTTTAATTTTTTAATTTTTTGATATATTATATTTTTTACTCATTCACCTAATCATTTGTTTTGTTTTAATTTTTTTCATCGTTTAATATCATTAATTTCAACAAATTATTCGACAAAAGTTCTTATTCACATAATATCGCATTTTAAAAATAATTTTCATCATTTAAAATTAAATTTAGTAATTAATCAACTTTTTTTGTCTTTTTAAAGATGAATTGGCTTAAAAAAAATTATATTCAATTTTTTCATCTGTTTAATATTATCATTTTTTAACTAATTAATTACAAATTGTCACAAAAGGCATAAGAAGAAGATTAAATAGGTGATATTATAAAATAAGAGAATATTGTAAAAAAAAATGTTAAAATAAAAATAAAAAAGTAATATTTTTTAAATGGCCCAAAACATAAAAAAATAATTTAGAATTTAAAATAATAAATAAATAAATAAAATTATTATAAATTAAAAAAAAAATCATAAATGTCACATCTTCAAAAAATAACAAACCACTCATACAATTACTCAAAAAAAAAAAAAAAAAAAACTACATCCAAATGAGTTATTAACAATCCCTCTACAAATCACTCTATAAAAAAAAACTACAAGCTATTAATAATTACTCTACACAATAATTCTTATAAAATGTCATTCAAACACCCTTAAAGCCATCACCAAATACATTAATACCGTTTAAGAGTTATTACAAAGATGTGGAGGGGAACTCTCGAGTTGTTTTGGAAGAATTAAATTCTCTTTCCTTTTGGAAATTCGTTTGACATTAAATCAAAGTGAAAATAATTTTAGTTATTTCTTAAATTAAATTGAAAAACGTAGCAATTTACGATTATTTCCCAAGGTCAAATCAGTAAGATTCAATCTCAAATAACTAGACCCTAAAACTAGTGAAAGGTACTCCTAATTCTTCCTAATGAGACTAAAGGGAGAGCACACGACGATGAAGCAATTGAGAAGATGTTGAACGATCTTTCGTTGATTAAAAAGTTTGAGTAGTTACCGCCGTCGCAGGCCTTCCGACGCTCCTTCAACTTCTTTACGGATCTCTGATTTTTGAAATGGGTCTTTGAGATAATGCTCAAATCAACCTTCATCAACATGACAGCCACAAAATACCCTCGGACAGCAGGTATAGAAAGGAAGTCCTATACGATCGACATAGACACTCGGTACAAGGGAAGCAGAGTTAAGATTATAGAGACGACTGAAGATCGAGCCTTCATTTTATCATTACAATGGTCTTCTCTGGATTGGATCATAAGAGTATCAATGGTCTACTTAACGTTTCTCTCAACCATGGATATTTCAAAGAAACTAGAATAGATGATTACAATCTATGGGTTGAGAAAACATGCAATAGAAGGGGTTATTTGGCA
>JBBMKA010083707.1:0-14051 GCA_037833695.1 Sechiopsis laciniata | reverse complement strand
AAAGAATATATTCGGTTTTATCAGAATCAAACAACAACGACTAAAATAAATAAAGAAAGTTAAAAGTAAAATTTATAGATATTATTTGAGAGCAGTTTTGTGTCTTCTACGTAGGGTTTGTTAATTATCCTTCTCTTAATTTGTACTAAAAAAAAAAGTAAAATTTATAGTTTTTTATGACATTTTAATCATTAATTGTCGCTGTTGTTAACAATTAAAATAAATTATTCGTTTTCTTGAAAGTAAAAAGAACAAATTATATCTATCTATTTATATGTTACATAAAAGAACTCATGAACAATTTATTTTGATTTCCTAAAAGAAGATAGTTTTTTATTTTTTTACAAATAAAAATATATTTTATCAATATAATATAATTTTTATGACATTTTATATTACTTATTAATAAAAAAAGTTTGATGGATTTTAAATAAGCTAAATTATCACATATACCTTTGAATTATGAGATTTTTGTCAACATTACTCCTCAACTTTGAAAAGTTTCAAAAATACCTCTGAACTTTACAAAATGTTTCAGACATACTCTTGTCATTAAATTTGGATGAAAATTGTTAAAGTTGTGTTTTAAAAATGCTCATAAACTTTAAAAAGTTTAAAAAATACCTTTCGTTTTAAAAACTATTTAAAAAACATATCCACCATTAAATTTTAAATGAAAAATGTTAAATTTTTGGTTGAATAACTATGTCATTGATCGTTCAGAATATTGAAAAAAAAATTACTCTAAAAAAATTATTCTTCTTTCTCATTATATATATATATATATATATATTTTTTTTTTCTCAATATGAAAATTAATGACAATATAAACATATATCATTTGAAAAATCGTACACTATTTGATCAACTAAGCTCAAGAAATTACGAATTCGTAAGTATAACCATCTTTTGATGAATCAAATACGAAAAAAGACTAAATTGTTACTTAAATAACTCATTTTTTAAAAAAATATTTTTTATCAACTATTGTTGGGATGAGTTTGAAAACCTAAACTGGGTAGGTTGAAGGTACAGATTTATTCACTTCTTTAAATTTGAATGATAAAGATCATTGTTTTATTTTGTGAGATCAATTTCTAACTTAAATTATTCAAATAATTTAGCTTCCTAGATGTTTGAATTTTTAATGCTAATATAACATTAAATTTGAAATTTTAAAACACATTACAACTAACAGTACAACTAATAAAAAAACAAGATTAATATATTAAGAAGTTGTAACACCCTAGAAATATTTAAAAATATATTTGAGTGTTTATTGAAGATTTTTTTTAATCTTGAAACATCCTAAAATGTATAATGTTTTTAAAGAGATTACTCAATTATTCGATGAAAATAGCTTGAAATATATATATTATTGTTATTACTAAATACTTGAATTAATTTTATCTCCAGCATTGTCTTTATTATAAAGACCTTTATTTATTCAAAACAACCATTATTTTGAATAACAAATGTATATTTTTGAGGAAAATGGTTTATTATAAAAGATAAGTTTATTTCTTTTTTTTCCTCATTAAAATAACCTTCCAGCCACTCTTCCCTCTCCTTCCTCATCTTTTTCTACGCGTGTCAAGCAGCCCCCAATCCCTTTCAATCTCAACCATCCATCTTCAACACCCTTCCTCTCTTAATCCACCACGTGTCAGCCTCTGATCAAATCCCAGCCCTCACGCAGACCGTTTTCCCTTTTCCAGCCCTCCCTTCACTGCGTGTCGCCGTTCCGGCCAGCTAAGCAGCCGCGGTGTGAGTCTCCGTCCAGCATCGCAGCCGTTCAGCCTCGCCGTCACAGCCAGTCTCCCCACGCGTCCTTCTCTGACCAGACCACTTCGAGTAAGCCTTGTTTCCTCCTCCATCGAGCTCTATCACCATAGATTCCGGCGAAAAACCTTCTTGAAACCCACTTCTTCTTTCTCAGTTTTATGGAGCTACAGAAGAACGTTCGCGATTCCGAGACCAGTTCAATGCTCGGGGCGTCGAGAGCTTCGAAACAAGGTAAGATTCGTTTGTTTTCATGGAGTTTTCCGGTGAGAGGGTTTTGAAATCCGTTTCTTCTTTCGTAGTTTAACGGAGCTAGAGATGTCCGTTCGCGATTCTGAGACCAGTTCCCTGTTCAGGGCGACGAGACGAAGAGAAAGAATTATGACTCGTCCCTTTCCGTGGCGCGCTGCCGGCCGCCGCCACCACCACATTTTTCCGGCGACATGCCGTTAGCTCAGTTTTCCATCTCCGTTCGTGTGGTGAGCTTTGTTTCAGCTAGTTGTGCTTCGTTTGCCCGTTTCGTTGACTTTTACTCATGTTTCTATGTTTAGGTGCTCTCGAATTTTCATCGTTTCGACTCGTGGTTTAGCTTGGTGGTTCAATTGAGAGCATCGGGAAGGTAAAGAGTTTCATTATGATCCGGGTTATGTGGCTTAAAAGCATGTGAATAGGGACTTGCTAGGATTTACGAGAAATGAATGTTGGATGACATGTCACATGTTTGTATTGGTGTGCAACTTACTGATTGAACTGATTATTCGTGATAGCATGAAATCGCAGTGTAGCTCTCTAATTGCTTTCTGTCTCTAATTGTTGTACCCAAGTGATCGAATCTTCATTCCCCAAATTGTACCTTTTACTCGTATCATGGTGAACTATTTATCTGTTTGACGCATCGATTGATTGGATTGCCTAGGGTAATACATGTAGTGATTGTGACAGAAATGCCCCTAATGTGTTAGGTAGCTCATGATTGGATATATGTGTATGTTTCATTGATGCTTGCCTTATCTATGGTTGGTGGTACACGTATTAGAATGACTCTATGATTGATTCCATCTATGTTTGATTGTATAGGTGCTGTAATGATATTATGCTCGGTTTCTCTTTGTATGTCGCCTAGGGGTTTGTTCGTAACGATCTGTTACCGTGATACCTAGTTTGGATTGTTTATGTTCGGTGCTAGATAACTAGACTCAATTATCGTGTTAACTATTTAGAGGAGCAGTTAGCTCACCCCTACTAAGACTAGTGTTGCGTGATCAATATCGTGTTATTGATGTGACTCGCTAATACCCCTTAGGAATCGAGCGAGGAAATGGATCCTCTTCACTTCGAGACACGTGGTTGGACTATACTAACCTACGGGTTCACTCTTACATCCACCAAGGGGTCGGATCTCATCTACGAGTCACATTGTGTGCGGAACAAAGAGTTTCTTGGTTGTTGAGCACACATTGCGGGTCGCACCGACCTCGGGTGGGCCAGTTGCACTCGCCTAGGCTAGGCTAGATCTCGTGTGACTCTAGTGCTAGTTATATCTCTTTTTTTCCTATTGTAGTATGTGGGAATGAGAGCCATTCATGACTCGCTTGACCCCGACACCTACTATAACGACCCAGTACGTGGGAAGGAGAGCAGTCATGACTCGCTTGACCCCGACACCTACTGGAAGAGGCGATTGAGACAGATGATGGCGCGGAGGGATGTCTGTCGGTGAGCCTGCATGCATTTCGGGATATTGTCTGCAGGCAGTCGGTCCCCGCATGCTAGGGGTTAGCAGTTGGCTCCTCGGGGTTAGCAGATGGCTCCCCTAGCCTGAGGTTTAAGGACTCTGTGTGTTTCCCACACTCGTGGTCCTCCCTAATATGTTCAGGTGATTGCTTGGCATTCGTGTATGCTCTTGCTGATACGACTTGAGTGTCGTTGTCTTGCTCGAGGTTTAGGGATTCTGTGTGTCTCCCTCTCTCGTGGCAGGTCTCTGACAGTGGTCAGACTACCCCGAAACATTCGTGTATGTCTCCCCGGACACGGTATGGGACGTGTCCAGACCTGAGGTTTAGGGATCCTGCGTGTTTCCCTCACTCGTGATCCTCCCTGACAGGGTCAGGTGACTTTATCGGTACTCGTGTTGCGCCTTTTGATATGCTATTAGGGTGGCGCAGTAGAAGCGTGGCGAGTCCCTGACATAGGTTAGGCTACCCCCCGAGACATTGTGTATGTCTCAGCGAACACGATATGAGACGTGTCGCGACCCGAGGTTTAGGGAAGTTGTGGGTTCCCTCACTCGTGGTCCCCCCTGACAGTGGTCAGATATTTGCTCGGCATTTAGCTATATCTTTGCCCACAGCTTGCACGCCATCATTTGACATTGTTTGCTCGTGACTGGCCCAAGGGCCGGGCACGCATGTGCGAGGCACTTAGCTTCAGTTGTCGTATCTTCTAACTTATTTTTGTTTGCTTGCTTAACCCCATGGTGGGGCTCCTTACTGGGTATATTTCGATATACTCACCTCTTACATTTTCAGATACTGATCCATTTTGAGGTGGTTAGGCTGGGAGCTGCACTGGTCATGGACACGGTGTTGTCATTTTCCATTCCACATTATTTTATCTTGTGTCAAACTTCAGGTTTTTTATATGCTTTTAAACTTTGTTGAACTGTATTTCATTTGAACCATCGGGATCCTGAATCATGTTTTTATATGCTTTTCAAACTATCAGTTGTGTTTCATGGTTTTACTAGTTTTTTGTTGGAAATTGCATTTGATTATTAGATCGATTTTGTGGATTTTAAATGCATGCATCCGTAACACCCCATTAGAGTATTTTAGTGAAAGTTGGGTCGTTACAGAAATTAATTTCAACATCATACTAATTATTCAATTATTAAACAACTAATATTGACACATAAAAGTAATTTATAAGTTAATAGTGCAAAGATTAAAAAAGAAAATCTTTACAATTAAATAGGGTAAGATATTTGAAATTTTTTCAAAAGATGGCGGCCCATGCCTGCCATTTTTCCTCCGGTTTCTACTAGTGGAAGCATTAAAATAAATAAGCATATTTCCCGCCATTAGTTTTGGTAACCGAGATGAAAGCTAACACACATCTTGAACTGTAACACGAACACAACAACTACTATCAACGACATCAGAGTTGTTGCTTCTTCTACATACCCCTAAATTATGGCTAAAGTATCAAACATAACCCTAAATAAATTTTTATAGCCAAGGGTATTTTTGAAACTTTTGAAAGTTCATGGCATTTTTGAAACATAACTTTAACGGTTTCCATTCAAATTTAATGGCAAGGATACTTCTGAAACATTTTGTAAAGTTCAAAAGTATTTTTGAAACTTTTCAAAGTTTACAGTCAATTAATATTGACAAAAATCTCATAGTTTAAGAGTATGTTTAATAGTTTAGCCTTTTAAATATTATATATGTTAGATATTTTTTTATTAATTTTTTTTTTATGTAATTAAGAACTTTACCTGAGATGTAAATGTGTTTATATCCAAACATCACATTTTAAATTCTTTTTTATCCTTTCTTTAGTGATTAGAAAGATTTTTCGGTAGAACAATGTGAAAAATGTTTATCAACCCAACTCAAATATTACTCATATAGATGAAAAATATTAAATATATTCTTTAAGAAATTTGACCAGAGCCCCCACATCAAAAAATTAGAATAAGGGAATGTTTGGCGTAAGAATTAGGGTTAAACTGAATGTTAAATTCAGTTGTGTGTGGTAAGCAGTCTTATGTAAGTTAGATTAAGTTAAGTTGTGCTCGGTGAACACACCTATGTAAGCTGGATTAAAGTTAAGTGGACTATTATTTGATGGACAGATTAAATTAAGGTGAATATTAAATTAAGGTGAATGTTAAATTAAACTATATTTGATATGCATAATAAGTTAAGTTGAGTTTTTTAAAGTTATATTTATCATTTTTCATGTATTTTTAAAATGATTCTATTTATGATATATGTTTTTACTCTTCATTTTTTTTTTTTACTTGACAAAATATTAGAGGTGTTATGTGTAATTTTGATCCTTGAAAGATAAATCCAAGTTAAAAGAGAAAAATAAAGAAGCCAAGCTATTTGGTAAAAGATTCAGCGTGGATCAAGCTCTTGAGGATGCTACTGTTGAATGGTTGTACAAGTGATCTTTTAGGCAACCTTACAAAACAAACGACCTTTTATATACGACGAACAATTAAAATATTTGTTTTAAAAAAATCTTGGAATTAAGTTTAAAATTACCTGAAATAAATAATATATCATGGAAAAATAATCCAATAATTTCACGATCATAAAAACATGTCCATTTTTAAAGAGTACAAGAAAAACAAAAATGTACAGAAATTTGAAATAAGTTGGAGCACAAATTTTTTTTTCTTTTAGAGAAATGCCATTGTGAAATCGGTATTTGACTTTCATATTATTTGAGAGTAGTTGTACCCTCCATGCACGATTTGTTGGTTCCCCTTCCCCCAATTTGTATTAAAAAAGAAAAAGAAAAGTGCCATTGTAAAATAAAGGTTCTTGGAAATATATATTCTATTCGACAATTCAAATGATCATAGCTCAACCAACTACTATAAAGGTTCTTAAAAACATGCTATTCGACAATACATGTTATAAAGCTCAAGAGGTAGAGTACGTATAGTGTATGACATTGTATCGAAAATGTCAATATTGTGTTCCTCTAGAGTGTGTTTGGGGCAAGGGAAATGGTAATGATTAAAGGGGAGAATGAGAATGGGGAAGAGAATAGAGAGGAGAATGATTATTTGTGATTGGGATAAATATAATGATTAGGGAAAAAATAAAATAATGAATATGATAAAAGTGAAAAATAGTGATGCGATATATGAAAAGTTGTTGGAAAGAAAATAAAATGTAATTAGGAGGAGATTAAAAAAAGTGATTTTTGGAAAACGTAATTATGGGGAGAATGATTTTCAGTGGCCTAAACACGGAGAATCATCTCCATTCCTATTCTACCCCTTATTCTTGGTGGCCCATTGTACCCCTAATGTCAAGGTAGCATACTGTATATAAAAAGAAGTGATTTGATCTTTCCGTAATGAGGGCAATTTGGGTGCAGTCGTGGCTGCACCCTTGCCATGATGTCAACACATGTAGCGCCTCTGGCGCTACACATCTCAGCCCACTTTTCTTCATTTTTTTTAAATAAAAAAAATGATAAAAGTGTGTCATCATGGTTGGGGTACAGCCATGATAGCACCCAAATTGCCCTCTTCCATAACATAAATTGAAATTTCCATTTCCAGTAAATTTTTCAATCTCAAACCTTGACATAATCATTTGTGAGATGTTCTTTGTTAGTTAATAAATGTATTAGTTGAATCTTGAATGACTATCTTGAGCCATTGATACCAATTTTTATAATTGAGGTGTCAAAATTGACATCTCTTTTCATTGCTTTAATTTTATAAATATAGACGAATGAATTCATGATGGTGTCTAGAAATTAAGTTTTTACACGGGTTCCTTTGACATCTAAATATTATATAGTCAGATAATATATCTAGTAACCTTAGTTAAAATGCGCGACCTGAACAGTTGCATATATATAAATATATATAGAGGGATGAATCGATCAATGGTATCCGATTGTAACAACAACTACATAGTTGGACGTAAGTTGGACGTAATTTTTATCATCTTCCCTATTAAAACCATAGTAAGAAATGAGCATTCAGATGAAAGAAACATAAACAATAACTTAGGCTAAATATTAAAAAATACCCCTAAACCATGAGTTTTTGTAAAAACATACCCTTGAACTTTGAAAAAAGTTTAAAAAATATTATTGTCGTTTATATTGAAAACCATTAAAGTTTTGTTTAAAAGATATCCCTAAACTTTAATAAAGTTTAAAAAATACCCTTGTTTTTTAAAAAAACATTACAAAAATATTTTTATGGTTAAATTTTTATGAAAATGCTAAAATTTTATTTCAAACACTTTAGATATTTACCGAATGGGTCAGTGATGCAATGGTTTCATTGATTGATTGTAAACTAGTTCAACACCAACGTCACATGTTCGAACCCGAGAATTGGTATTTGCCCCCCTCCCTGATATGTACTAAAAAAAAACACTCTAGATATTTAATTGTAAAAGAAAATGTTACATTTGTATTCTTAACTTATGAATTATTTTTATGTCAATATTAGTTGCTTAATTAATTGAATTTTTAGTCTGAATGGTTGAAATTAATTTCTTAATATATTTCTCTTATGATTTGTCTTTATCATTTATTTTATATCTGTTTTATTTTTACCTTTATTTTTTGATGTATAGAAAGTCATTGAATATTCGTTTAAACTAGCTATTTTTTTGTTGGGTGTAAACTTATTTTACATTTTTAATCTTATATTAACAATTGGTAAAAAAGAAATTTAGAAGTTTAAATCAATTACATAGCTACAAATGATCTCTTAATTCTAGCGTTAATCTTCATGCAAAGACAAAAAAAAAAAAAAAAAAAAAATTGTAAATTTGAAAACATTATGTGGGTCATCAAGAGTTTATTTCACTACTACAAATTGGGGTTTTAACGACGGGCAAAGCCCAACATTAAAGAGATTTCACGTCAGGCAGATACCCGACATTAAAGGACGTGACATAAAAAACTTTTAATATCTAGCACCAATGATGGACAATGACCGTCATTGAAAGTGTGTGACATAAAAAGTGGTCGTCATCAAATGCACCCATCATCAATGTAATAAATATTATTTTAAAAAAAGCTAAAACGATCTGTTGAAAGTCCAACATTTTGAGAATGGCTGCAACGAACCTCCAGCATGAAGAATTCATAGAAGGAAAACTATGTTCATAGCTTCATAATCACATTTCTCAAAGAACGACATCCAACACCCAAAAATACACAAAACAAAATGCATGGATCATACGAATGCTAACCGAAACGAAAACAAAGAAGAACTTGAACCTGAGAAGAAGCTAGAAGATCAGGATGATAAAGATACTGTTGGTGAAGCAAAGCTTGTTGTGTTGTTGCTTCAATATCTGATGTTGCAGTCTTATTAAATGAATATTGCATTTACAATTAAAGAGGCAAGGAAAAAGGGAAGAACAAAAAAGCCCAAAATCTAGATTTGTTATGTTAAAACTCCAGCAGTTATAAATCCATCACATAATTATTATTGTCATTGGAAAAAAAAATTATTTGAAGTCAGAAACTACAATACCCAAAGTTCAACAACTCTTTGAAGTTGACCGATCTATTGATTTTCTTGAACTTGGAAACTGTGACTCTGATGACGGCAATACACTCATCCTCTTCTTCTTATAACTTCAATCGGATCAGACCTAGCGTAAATATCCGAGCGACACAAAAAGGACGAATTTTGAGGGAGACAACGCTAAAAATCTTCGAGGGGAAAAGGAAAGCGTCGAAAGGAACTTTAGTCGGAAAATTTAAAACACACGAAGAGGTGGGGAATTTTCGGCTTCAACAAGGGGGAAAAAGTGGAGGGAAATGAAAATTTTGAAAATTAGACTAAAGATGACGGGCACTTTTAGTGACGGGTAAAAGATGACGAACAACTTTTAATGACACGAAATTCCCGTCATCTTTTGCTTTGCCCGTCATTAAAAGTACACATCATCATATTTCCCCATTTTTCAAAAGAAATGTATGTTTGTCACGTAACATCTATATTTTTGAAACTCATTTTGTTAGTTGTCGATCTATGCCCTTAATTTTAGTAGTGTTTTTTTTTTTTATCTTTGGAGTTTTGGTTAAATTAAAAAATGGGTAGCTAATCCATTTTAATAATTAAAGCTAAAAATTGATCTCACAAAATAAAACGATTACAAATTATAATTCAACTTTAAAGAAGTGAACAAATCTTTTATAAAAACTACTCCTCTAAGTTTCCAAATTCATGGAACAACAATTTAGACTTTTGTTTTTGTCTTTTAAGAATTTTTTTTTTTTTGAAAAACATAACCACTTCATTCAAACGGTTGTGTTTTAAGAGTTACACGACTGATGATTATGATTATCAATTTTGAATTTATGGATTATATTTAGTCAAATTGCTCTATAACATTTTAATTATTAATAATATATGTTAATTTTCATTGATTTTATGGAGGCAAAAATATATAAAGAGAGAAGTCGTTGCAGGAAGGATGAAATTGGCTGGATTCATAAAGCACATTGGGAATTCGTTGCAACAACAGGTGAGAGGATTCTCTCACTATGCTCCATGTAATTTGCTTTGCTATGTATAAAGTTCTTTGCAATAAAATATATGTATGACATGATGTATAACCTAGTAATTAATATAGGTTAAAATACCATTTTAGTCTCTAGAGTATCATCTTTGCTTCATTTTGGTCTTTAAACTTTCAAATGTTTAATTTTAATTCCCTAATTATGATTTTTGTTCCATTTTGATCCCTAGACATTCGAATGTCCAATTTTAGTCCCTGAACTTTTATTTTTGTTCCATTTTGATCCCACACATTCAAAAAAAAAAAAAAAAAATCAACTCTCATCTCTCACTAAACTGGTATCTCTTTGTCTCATGTCTGATTTTTTTTTTCTTCCTTTTCTTATTTTCCTCCCTTTTATCCTTTGAGATTGTGTATTTGGGTTTGAATTTGTTCATCATCCTCTTGTTTATGTTTATGTACATGTTCTTGATGATATTGAAGCTAATAAAAGTTTGATTTCGCCTTTCAAAGTGGAGGTGAACCACATTGGTTGAACCACTATAAATATTGTGTCGAGGGAACGGAAAGTTCACATGCTGGAGATCGCTCTCGGAGAAAAGAAGCCTGTAGGGAGATTCAGAGAGCTGGAAATGGAGATTGAGAGAGCTCGTAGGGAGTTCTCTCGGAGGTGGACGAAGAGTTTATCTTTACATGTTTGTAAGGTGTTGAGTCTCAGTTAGTTTTTGTTGTGGGTTATTTCATTAGCTTGTTGGATTGTATTGTTGCTTTTATGGTTCAAGCTTGTTGACAAAGGTTGCAAGGCTATTAAGAAGATTTGGGTTTCGGGTTGAGAGAACGCGGCAACTTCTCTTTGAAAGTTATCCTTTTCTCTTTTCCGTTAGTGAGGTCTTACTCTTCTGTTATTGAGATGAACGTGAGATTATCCCCCAAAGCCTACCGAAAAAACCTCAAGTTAGAGGTGCGATAGAAAACATTTCCATTTGGGGTCTCCATTCTCCATTTCGATTAGAACCAAGGAATGAAAATGTGATATTTTAAGTAGAATTGATCTTGTTGTTGGTTTTTATCATTTAAGTGGTCATACTCTAATGTTGAGATGGACCAGAGTGTGGTTCCTATAATTAGAAATTCTTGATGTATCAGTTATTTCTAGTTTAATGAAGGTTAATTTTTCTTCAAAAATAAAAAATAAAATCAAAGATGATAGTCTAGGACCAAAATTATATTTTAACCGACCACTATATTACGAATGGAAGCGGACGAGTTTTGAGGTGAAGATTAATTTGGTAAAAGTATTGCTTCATTTGTTTAGTTTAACAATTTAGGTATAGCATAAAGTGTGTTAAGGCTTAACCAATGACATTTTTCTTTCTTCTTTAATCCACGGCTTCGATGTTATGTGAGCTTTAATTTTTAATTGTTTAAGTTAATAAAATAATAAGGATAAAATTCTATTTTAGTCTTTGAATTTTGAGAATTATTAAATTTATAAAAGTTTAATTTTAGTCTTGGAATTTTGATGTTTTTTTTGGGAAAATTATGTTTTTGGTCTCTAGGTTTAGGACTTAGTTTTAGTTTGGTTCTTAGATTTAAAAAATGAACATTTTTACCTTGGCATTTGAGTAATGTTCACTTTTGGTCTCTACATTTGGAGTTTAGTTTATATTTGATCTCTATATTTCAAAATTGAATACTTTTAGTCATAACATTTAAATAATGCTCACTTTTAATTTTTTGTGTATTTTTAAGTTTACTTTTATACCAATTTTTTTTACTATATGATTTCCTTTTTAGCTATGGTTCTCATGCTAAATAATAGTAAATAGGTTAAATGATAATTTAACATTGGCCTTTTTGCATTTCTATTTTTTTTAATTATTTTAATTTAGTAAATTGTATGTATTTAGGAAAAAATATATATTTTTAGTCTTAAAGGTTTGGGGTCTAATTTAGATTAGGCGCATAGGTGCTCTAAATTGAATAATTTTACTCATGATATTTTAATAAAATATTATTATGTTCAATTTTAATCATTGAGATAACAAAATTGTTAGATGTATAACGTGATGTTGACTAGAATAATTTTAAATTTCAATATATTGATAAATTGATTATTTTACTTTTGACGTGAATTGATTTTTTTTAAAAAATAAATATAAAAATAAACTAAAAAAATACACAATAACTAAAAGTGAATATTATTGAAAGTCAGAGGTAAAAGTGTTCAATTTTGAAATATAGGAACTAAAGTGAAACTAGACTCCAAACCAGGGACCAAAGTGAACATTATTGAAATGTCACGGTAAAAGTATTCAATTTTTAAATATAGGTGCCAAAAGCGAGCATTATTGAAATGTTAGAAATAAAATTGTTCATTTTTTAAACATAAAGAATAAACTGAAACTAAGCCCCAAACTTAGAGATCAAAAACATAATTTTCCCTTTTTTCTTTTTCTTTTTATTTTAGCCTCTAAATTGTCAAAAAATTTAATATTAGTCATTGTACTTCCAAAAAAATTTAAAATTAATCTGTATAATAAATTTAAAGTTAATATTAATCAACCTTGATTTAGTAAGGTTAATAATTTTAATATAAATATTAATAATTTTAATAATAAAAATATTTATTAAGTTATTGGGGAAGATGAAATTTTTTTAAAAGAAAATAGACAAATGTTTTTCTATAGAGACTACTTAACTAATTAATTATTATTATTATTTTTTTAAAAATTTAGGAATTGATATAAAACAAATCTTAAAAGTTAAGAATTAAAATTGAACTTTTAAAAGTCCACTTACTTACTAAAATGGACAAAAATGAAACAGATTTTAGAAGTTCCTATTATCTTGTAGAGAAAGGGAGATCTTCAAACCCATATGGGTTTTGTGCTCCCTGCCTGATTTTCCTTTGTTACCTTTTTGTCAAAAGAACAAAATAAATTGTTTTGGTTGGATAACTACGTAATGTAACATTTTCTCTTTTTTTTGGTAAGAGAATATATTCTGAATTATCGGAATATTTTCTGATTTATCGAAATAAAGTAAAAAAACTTTAATCTTTTGGGAACTTTATGTTAAATAATTAAAAAAAAAGGGGGAACTTTATGTTAAAAGTGGTGTGGAAAATTGAATATGGATGGGCTAAATAAAGTAAGTACTTTCAAAAACCAAAAGTAATTACTTTCATTTCTCCAAAGGCTACTTTTATGAACAAATTGTAATTTTTTTGGTACTATTGAAGATGTTTTTTTTTACAGTATCATTTTTTACCTAAAATATATGAGACACCAAACTAAGTATTTTCATTTCAACCAAAAACTACTTTTCCATAATAAAAATAATGTTATGAACAAATTGTAATGTTTTTTTTACTATTAAAGATGGCTTTTTACGTAAGATATATGTGGCAACATTTGATGCCACAAATATTTTTCTAAACAAAAATTATTAAAAAAAGAAAGAAAAAAAATTTATATGGAAGAAATGGTACACATGTGCTTTAAGTAGCTCCTCCTACCCATGAAAATTTTCTCTTCTCTTAAGGTGTGTTTCAGAATAGAGGATGTTATAATTGGTTTCAATTTATCTAGGTTTATTCAATTTAATAATTAAGTTTAAATAAGTAGTATTGTATACTTAAATAAAGCTTATGGATTTTTTTAAGAAAAAAAAAGCTCATGGATTAGTAAATGAATAATAGGAATCACAAATTTAATTATTCTAATTTAGTCATATTGGTTAATTGAGCAAAATTAAAATTAGGTCCAATTTTTTTTAAGTATTAAATAGAAATATTAGATTAGCTAAATGGTTGTTAGTAATCTTGATTAGCTAAAATCATTTGTATTGCACCTATTATTTTAATATAAATAAAGCTTGTATGGAATAGGTTTATGAGATGAATTAAGCATTATAAAGAGATTTTATTATCGAATGGTGTTGGGTTTTTTTTATTCACATGAGTGAAGGCCCACCAAATGAAGGCCCATTAGGGATGATTTATAAAAAGTGATT
>JBBMKA010083696.1:0-14051 GCA_037833695.1 Sechiopsis laciniata | reverse complement strand
AATCCACTATATTTCATACGAAATCAATATAAATTTTCAAGCTCATCAAACGAATTACATTTCTCCAGAAATCTCGTCGAACAATATATATATATATATATATATATATATATATATGACAATTCATTTATCTTTTAATTTCATTAAATACTCAAAAACTTGTATTTAAGGTTGTGTTAAATAAAATAAAGTATAGTTGAATTGGAATGATGTATGATTTTAGTTATTTAAAATTCATTGGTTCAATCCTTGCAATATCATTTATTTTTTTATTTTTTTATTTTTTTAGTGCATATTCTAATTTTAATTGTCTGTGATATATACATGCTTTAAATGATTTTATAAAACTTGTTTCGTTTTATATATTATATTATCATCATCTAGTATATCATACTTCTTAAATATTTAGAATATAGTTCTTGTATCTATAATGCATAATTACGATGTCTATTAATATGTTATTTTTTCGGATTAAGTTAATATTTAGCTAATAAAAAGCTATAAATACTTTAGATATTAAAGATGTTTAATTCTTTAAGTAAATTATTAGAATTGTGAATATTTGATGAAGAATTTAAATTTTGATATTTATATTTAAATTATTCTCATGAAATTCAAAGGATGATATATATGTATGTATATTTGACTAATCTAATAATAATTTTTTTTTTTTTTTTTTGATAAATATGTGATTAATTATTCCTTTCATAGTTAGTTTGTTTTGATGCACTTAAAGCTGCTTTGTTTATTTTAGGTTAATGTACCTAAAGTTACATGATTTAAAATAAAAAATTGTAAATAATTAAATGCACATCAACATGCACACTTATTAAATTTAGAAGGGATCGTTATTTTAATTAGGTACACTTGTAGCTACATAATTATACAACAATAAGTGATATAAGTTTATGGGAATTTATTAAATATGTTCTTGTATTGTCAATATATTATTCCCTGAGGTGAATATTGTAGTATTAAATAACGAAAATGAATAATGTATAGAAGTAAAATTTTAGATTTGCAAGGATCTTCTGAATAGATGATCAATCTTTTTTACCCATTAAAATATGCATATTTGGTGATTTAACATAAGAATTGGTTATTTGTAACTTTGTCTGAGAAATGTTTTGTCTAGGCTGAGGTATTTAAGTTTACAGAAATGGAACACCTCTACATGTGTGAACTAACCTAGAAGTTGAATTATCAAAATTGAATATTATATTAAAAAAATATATAGTACATCAAGTCTAGTAGACTTGATTGAAACCATTGGAAAAAAAATTGTGTTTTTTTTAAACAGAAAAAGAATTTTTATTTTGCTTAGAAGAGCAAAATTTATTATTGATATGTTTAAAAAATTGTTTGATTGAAACTTTTTGAAAACAAAATCGTTATTTTGCTTAGAAGAGCAAAATTTATCATTGACGTGTTTTAAAAAAAAGTATGCTAAGCTTTAAAGATTCTATCAGTGTAAGAACCCGACTCTAAAAATAGCCCTAAACCTGGTTCTTACTCAGCATGCATGTATGTAAAAATATTTAAACCAGTATGGACAACTTATGCAAATAAAAACTCATCGAAATTAAAACATCCAAACACAATCTCATTAAAACAAAACAGGTTCCTGGCCAGTAATTTATTCAAAACCATAAATAGTTTAAGCCACAATATGCAAAATCTTCCTATGGACTCCGTGTCCATCTATGAATAATGAAATAAAAAGACATAACAAAGTGCGCCAGCAGCTCCCATGATCATGCAGCTCCTCCTCTAGCCGTCTCGGTGCTGTCCCAAGTTTCCTGGTGGAAAAACCACAGAAAATAAGGAGTACAAAGGCACTCAGTAAGAATCCCCAACCGGGGTACAATACGAAACAACATCTCATCTGGCAGTCAAGTATACATGCAAACAGTTACCAACACAGAAAACCCTGAAATGAGTTGTCAATACAACCCCTGAAACATCGGAAGTCTCTTACTTCCCGCCTAGTGATCAGCTCAATAACTGATCTCAACAGATATCCTCGAAGGTCTCTTATCCTTGGCCAGATGATCAACTCAAAAGCTGATCCCTAATAGATATCCTCGAAGGTCTAATGCCCTCGCCAAGTGATCAACTCAAAAGCCGGTCCTGACCAGCTCTCCAAACTGGTCCTAGGACATCCGGGAGAGTACCCGGTGTCTGGCTCTAAACTCGAAAAAGGAAAGGTGTACTCACGAACATTAGTCTGAGGGAGCTCTCCTCCCAGTGCCTAATGCGTGTGCGGGCACACTGCATACTGCTGCAAACTGCGTAAATGTGGGGGGCCTAAGGACAAACTATGTCGGTCCAGGTACACATGCCTAAAGACTCGAAAGCGCTGTCACTAATCTACAGTAGTGCGAGGCCCTCGGCACTCAACTGTAGCAGCCTGAATACCACCGACCCCTGAAGCTAAGAATCGACCAAGGTAGGCTTGCACCATTGGCAAGGTTCCCCTCTAGCAGGCTACAGACTAGGCTTATGCCGGTGTGGTAGCTACTCCACACCCGGCTGCTGGGGGTAAGGAATCTGTCCTCACAGCCCGACCGGTAGGGACACATACGTTGGTCCACTCTCAGCATCTGGATGATGTCATCCTAACAAGTTCTATCTAACATCATTCAACCCTATTTCCTAACAATCAAACATGCTCAACAACATATAACCCTAGCATGGTACTACGAGCTTAAACAGGAAATCAAAGCCTGCTAGAAGAACAAACCTAGCATGGCACTAACATGTGGCAACATGATCAATACATGCTAGCAGAACAGAACAACATACAATCCTATCCACTAACATGCTCGTAAACATTAAACATGCAACAAGAACACAATCAATGAATATTTCGCAGGGCCCACACAACCCCGGTAAGAAATCCTTACCTGGAAGGCAAACAAATAAACACAAACAGATAAAAGTGCTCATTGAGCTGCAGAACCAACAGACCTAACAATTAACAAATAACATGCACGAATTAAATACTGCTATCTAAACAGCTCAGAAACTGAATCGACTAAACACAACAAGGCTCGGGAAGGAGTTACCCAAAATTGATAAGAATTGGCTCGGTAGCGAGGCCTCGGTGAAGGCAAAGGCGAACTCTCGGCAAGGCTTGCGGTGAGGTGAAGAGCAAGGCTCGGCGAAGTGGACGAGGAACCGCGACTCAGGGTGGACGAACGTCTAGCTGAGGCGAAGGGTTTGCTAGGGCAAAACTTCGAAGGCGAACGCAACACAGTGGATTGACTCAAACAAGTGGACAGGCAAGGTCTCGTCGCTGTGCATTCATGGACTCGGCTGTAAAGAGAACACAGATGACAGATCTTGACATTAGGCCACGAAAGACCAACGGAGTACGAGAAGGGTTTGGACGAAACGTACTTGAGGCGATCGCGATCGAAAAACTGTAAATCGCCTGACTGTTTGTAAGGGTGAAGGCGACAGCGAAGATGTGCGAGGCTGGGTGCAAAAAAGTGATCGCAAGGCTGCGACTGTGCTGGCACTCGCGGTCGAGTGGCTATGCAAGGCGTGAGCGATACGGGCAGCGTCTGGCGGGCTGTGGCGATCAGATCGACGAAGGAGCTGGCTGGAGTGGATCTCGGCAAGAGGAAGGTAGCGATGGGGGTGGTGTTCGACGATGAGTTTTCTCGGTTGGAGGTCGCAACTGCTCTCGGTGAAGGAAGGGAGATGAGAGAAGAAAATCGCAAATGAGAAGGAAAAATGGCTAGGTTTGTGATTTGGAGAGAAAAAAGGGTTTATATAGGGTTCACAAGTGATTCCGACTTCGAGTCCTGGCGAGGGAGAAATAAATAACTATTTTTTTCTCTTTTCCTCTTTTTAACCAAAAAGGACCTTCGAGCTTCCCAAAAAGCAACTCTAATCCTGGAAACCTAAAATCATAACAATAACCCAAACTCAGCAAAAGACAGAAACAGCCCTGGACCTTGAAGGCAAAATTACCAAAATGCCTCTAAAGGCTCAAACTGCCCTAACGGCCCTACCGGACAACCGAAACAGTAACAGAACATACCTGGAGAACCGAAATGGAAAATTAAACCGTTACAATCAGACATGCAACCTACCATAAATACTCCTAATACAATTAGCTTATGGCTATAAGCCAAGTATATTTCATTTGCAAATTTTTAATGTGCAATAATTCTTTAAATTGTTCCACCACAATATACTAAGATCAGTCTCCAGATGAGACTAAAAATATATATTTTCTTAATTATTAGATATCTTTAATCCCTGATGTAGAATATGTTTACTGCATAATTTACTAATTGATACTAATGAGATAAATTTTCCAACATTATGGGAGAATTGAGAAAAGTTGGAAAATAAATTTTATATTGCCTCATTTAAATCTTCATACAGATCATTGAGTACTAGAAGATTAAAAGATAATTCATTTGCAAAGCAAATGCGAGAAGCATTTAGAGATGATTAAGAAAGTGATTAAGATGCCAATGTATCATCAAGATTAATTGATATTATAACAAGTTGTCACAACTAATAAGTTATCACATGCCTGAAGTATAGTAGAGTAATAAGTTCCAAAGGTAAAAAACCTCGAAAATATGAATTTCTAAAAGAAATCTTAAATTTGACTAGTCAAATGAATGTTGAAAATGTATAAGAGGATAGTAAAGAGAATATCTCGATAAGTTATGTCATGACATAAAAAATGGAACCAAACTGATATAGTTGTTGAAAACTCTTGGGTTATAATATTGTTCTTGGTATTATATATGAAAATGAGAATTCTAAATATAGATTCATCAGCGAATGTCGACACAGATTGACTAAAGTAGAATGAAGCAATCTAAGTAGAATTACGCTCAATTTCAAAATATAAAGAAGGTGTAAAACTTGTTGAATACAAATGAGTATTTGTTTGTAAAAGAAATGAAAAGAAAGGGTCATGAGATATTTGAGACTTGGTATACAAATATTCTTGTAAATACCTGTTATTGACTATAAGGAGATGTATTCTCCCTGATGGATGCAATAATTAAGATCAAGATATTTAACTGGCTTGACACTTATAAAAAAGATGATGCACATTTTATGGATATAAATTTAAATAAATCACAGTCAGGATTTGTCATTATTTATATATATGTACCCCCAAAGAGCTTCAATGCCAATATATTAAGAAAGAATTTGAAATGAAAGGTCTTGAAAATAAAATGTTGCATTGACTTGCAATTTAAATATTTAGTAGATGGAATACTTAATCATCAAACATTTCATGCATAAAAGATCTTAAAGAAACTTATATGAACAAAAGCACATTTATTTAACATTTCAATGGTAGTTTGTTCATTTGATATAAAGAACATTTCAATGATACCAGAAGGTTTATGCCTTTCTTAAAATTCATATCAGAGCTATGCCTTCTCAAATTTATTATGGTACCAAGCGCATTATGCCCAAACGGGTATTCAGTCCAATAAAAATAAAATTGATCCGATTCAAGATTGGTGAATCCAAAAGAGGCACCGTTTTGAGAGGACATATTAGAATTTCACATCTGAAAGAGTGGAGACTTCATAGCAATATATAAGAAAGGTAGACTCTACTATCAAAACCAAAACTTATCATGGTATTAGAACCACCCTAAATTATGGTTTCTAAAAAAATTAGTTTTGGTCAAAAGTGGTAGTGATTATTGTCCAATTTGATTCTAATTAGAGATGGTTATTTTATGATCAGTGAAATCCACGCGGTTCGTAAGATGCATGTTCAACATCTTATTTGCGTTATATTATGGCGGGCGACTTGATAGACGACAATTCGAGGATTTGTGAAATTCGTGCAATTTTTGTGGTGCAATGCATCCTATTTGAGGTATATTCTATTTTGCAGTATGACCGGCGATAGTTTGATAATTCGTGAAATCAGTTTGATTCGTGTGGTACAATAACACATCCAATTAGTGGTATATTCTGTTTGGTGACGTGATTGGCGACAGTTTGATGATTCGTGAAATCCACATGATTCATGTGGTGCAATAAATTAACCATCCTATTGTTGTATATTGAATTCGACAATAAGATTGACGGTAGAAGTATGCATTTGTGTGTGCAGCGTGTAATAACTTTATTTTCAAGACTCCATTTTTGTAAGATTTAGATTCGAAAAATAAAAACAATAAACACAAATAACAATTGCGCAAGCTTTTCGCTTCGGGATTGGAAAGACAATGCACACAACAATTTCTCTAAAACACTTTCCTTTATTTATCAATTAAACTTTCTCTATAACTCTTTACACAACTTTTCCTCTCTTCACTCTCTTTTGCTCTACGATTGTCTCTACAATTCACAACGAAGGAACTCTCTATTTATAGCCTATTACAAACTTGGTCTCCAAGTTCTTTCCATAAGTATTTTCCACTAATTGCTAAAATAATAAAATCTACTAATTCCTTAATTACTCTCATAAATTGACAATCCATTAATTCCTTAATTGTCTACCCACTAATTCCTAAATTAATTATTCCATATTCCAAAAATACATTTAAGTTTATTCCAACAATTTTCAAGTTGGTAATTGATAACTGTCAAGAATTAAAATTTAAAGTAGCTTAAATTAAGATATTTATAAAAGAAGAATGTTGAATTGAATTGATTAAGTATAGAAATTTACTCCTACATACTAGAGTTTAGCTAAAGCGAAACCTCTAACGAAAGTCTGCTAGAAAGGAAAACAATAAGTTACTTGCAGCGAAGCATGCTTAATTGAATGAAATTATTTCTAAGTGTATAAAAAAAATAATAATAGAATTGATACTTGTATTTCATTGCAGGAAACTTCGGTAGAGCGAATAGAGCAAAACGAAAGGAACAAAGGGAAGCAGTTCTGCCCCAGCAAAGCTAAAGACCTATAAGTGAATCAAAGAAGCCAACCAGTGATCGCAGCAGCGAACAGCTTAGCAAAGCAGATGATCGAGAAGAAGAAAATATCTCTCCCAAGAATGCATGGCAAAGATCCATGATTCCCAAGCTTATATCCACCGTTAATTCGTGTCGGCTCTGACTGTAACGGCCCAGTTTTCCATTTCAACTCTCCAAGTATGTTCAGTTGTATTTTCGGTTGTTCGGTTGGGCCGTTAAGGCAGTTTGAGCCTTTAGGGGCATTTTGGTAATTTTTCCTTCAGGGTCCGGGGTTGTTTCTGTCTTTTGCTAAGTTCGAGTTATTGCTACGATTTCAGATTTCCAGGGTTAGAGTTTCTTTTTGGGAAGCTTGGAGGTCCTTTTAGTTAAAAAGAGAAAAAAATAAAAATAGTTATGTATTCATCCCTCGCTAGGACTCGAAGCCGAGATTGCTTGAAAACTCTATTTAAACCCCCTATATTCCTCCAAATCCGAAACCCTAGCCACATTTCTCCATCTCCATTTGCGATTCCTCCCTCACAATTCTCTCTCGCCAATTCTCTCCCTCTCCATTCTGCCGAGAACACCAAATCGCCAATCCATCACCAAGCTTCTTCGCCAATCTCTTCACCACCGAGTAGCCTTCATGTCGGAACACCATCGTAGCTCATTGTCGCCATTCTCTACCGAGCCGTACAGATCCAGCCGCACGTATCAGCGAGCGCAGCCCCGGGATCGCCACCCGCGTCGCAGCATCGCCTCGCCTAGATCGAGCTTTCCACCTCACAGCTCACCGGATCCCCTTCGTCCGTGATCGCCAGCCAGCCAATTCGCCTCAGGTACGTTTTGTCGAGCCCTTCTCGTTCTTCGTTGGTTTTTTTCCCTGGCCTAATGTCAAGATCTGTCGCTCAGTTCGAATTGCAGTTGAGTTCGCGAACGCACAACGCCGAGACCTCTCCCGTCTGATGTCTGAGCCGATCCTTTATGCTGCGTTTGTTTCAGATTTTGCTATAGTGAGCCCTTCGCCTCAGCGAAACGTTCATCCACGCTGACTCGCGGTTCCTCGTCCGCTTCGTCGAGCATTGTACTTCACCCAATTGTCTGTCGCTTCACCGCAAGCCTTGTCGAGAGCTTGCCTTGTTGAGAGCTCGCCTTTGCCTTTGTCGAGGCCTCGCTGCCAAGCCAGTTCTTCTCAGTTTTAGGTAACTCCTTCCCGAGCCTTGTTGTGTTTAGTTGATTCAATTTCTGAGTTATTTAGTAAGCAGTATTTAATTCGTGTATGTTATGTGTTAATTGATAGGTCCGTTGGTTCTGCAGCTCAAGGAGCACCTTCTATTTGTTTGGTTGTTCTAATTGTTTCCAGGTAAGGATTTCTTAACGGAGTTGTGTGGGCCCTGCGAAATATTCATTGATTGTGTTCTTGTTGCATGTTTACTGTTTACGAGCATGTTAGTGGATAGGATTGTATGTTGTTCTGTTCTGCTAGCATGTATTAATCCTGTTTCCAAATGTTAGTGTCATGCTAGGTTTTTTCTTCCAACATGCTTTGATTCCTGTTTAAGCTCGTAGTACCATGCTAGAGTTATATGTTGTTGAGCATGTTTGATTGTTAGGAAACAGGGTTGAATAATCTTATATAGAACTTGTTAGGATGTCATCATCTAGAGGTTGAGAGTGGACCAATGTATGTGTCCCCATCGGTCGGGCTGTGAGGACAGATTCCTTACCCCCGACAGTCAGGTGTGGAGTAGCTACCACACCAGCATAAGCCTAGTCTATAGCCTGCTAGAGCAGAACCCTGCAAATGGTGCAACCCTGCCTTGGTCAGTTCTAAGCTTCAAGCATCGGTGGTATTCAGGCTGCTACAGTTGAATGCCAAGGGTCTCGCACTACTGTAGATCAGTGACACCCCTTCCGAGTCTTTAGGCATGCGTACCTGGACCAGCGTAGTTTTTCCCTAGGCCCTCACATTTACGTGATTTACAGCAGCATGCAGTGTACACGCACACTCGTTAGGCGTCGAGAGGACAGCTTCCTCAGGCTAATGTTCGTGAGTACACCATTTCCATTCTGAGTTTAGAGCCAGACACTGGGTACTCTCCCAGATCTTCCAGTACCAGTTTGGAGAGCTGGTCAAAATGGAAATGGTGTAGGTTTTGAGTTGGTCACTTGGCGAGGGTATGAGACCTTCAAGGATATCTATTTGGAATCAGCTTTTGAGTTGATCATTTTGTCGAGGGTAAAAGACCTTCGAGGATATCTGTTGGGATCAGTTATTGAGCTGATCACTAGGCATAAAGAAGAGACTTCCGATGATTTAGGGGTTGTATTGACAACTCATTCCAGGGATTTCTGTATTGGTTACTGCTTTCATGTATACTTGAATGCTAGATGAGATGTTGTTTTGTACTGTACCCCGGTTGGGGATTCTTACTGAGTGCCTTTGTACTCACCCTTATTTTCTGTGGTTTTTCCACCAGGTAACTTGGGACAGCACCGAGACGGCTAGATGAGGAGTTGCATGATCATGGTAGCTGCTGGCGTACTTTGTCTTGTCTTTTGTTTGATTATTCAGCATGTAGTTGGACACGGAGTCCATAGGAAGATTTTGCATATTGTGTTTGAAACTATTTACGGTTGTTTGAGTTAAATACTGGCAAGGAATTTGTTTTGTTCTAACAAGGTTATGTTTGGAATGTTTTAATTTCAATGAATTTTTATTTGCATACGTCGTCTTAAATGCTTTTACATTCATGCATGCTGAGTAAGAACCAGGGTTAGGACTATTTTAGAGTTGGGTTCTTACTCTGACACACCCGACAAAGTGGATCATGGAGCAGCCTTTTTGCCGAGAGGATCGTGGAGCAGATAGAGCAGCGAATTGTCGGGAGGCCTATATAAAGCGAGAGCATCCTCAATTTCAGTGTCGGCCATTTTTTGCATCTCTAAGCATTTTTTGTGTCTAGTCTTCCCGTCCGATCGAAGTTTACTTCTCGTTGAGTTTCTCGTTTAGTCTTTAAGCTGCCGGAGTGATTTCTCCGGGCTCAATCACTTTTTGCTAGGGTAGAACTTAAGCTTTTCGAAGACAATCTTATTGTAACCGGAGTTTCACTAAGGATCTTGCAAGTTATCAACATTTTCAGGCATTTTCTAATCTCTTCTCTTGCTGATCTTTATTCCGTTGAACTTATATTATCATTAAGCATGTTTTCCGTTTTTCTTTTACGATTAAGCATGTTTTTTAATATAAGGAACTAAACTTGTTGTCGGGAGGTTTTGTGGAAGTAAAGGATTTTGCGATAGCAAAAGGACTAGCGAAAGAACTTATTGTGCATGCTGTACTTCAATTAATATACATTCTGTGGATAAATTGTTTGTATGAACTCTGTGTTAATTCAGAGAGTTAAGATAGAGCGAACTTGCATGTATGACATCAGGACTGTTAGGATTGCTTACTAATTTAAGAATTCTTAGAGATAAGGTTCGCTTGGTGCTAATGTGTTAGAATAGTTGTTTGAATTCGAGAGAATCAAACTAAGTGCTCGAGATAGCCGAATGTCAATGTTCGAATGACCATAGGCCTCCCGACAATCTAAAAATCCCTATGGAGAATGACCTGTTACTTACATTAAAACTTATTGCAACCAGACTGCTTATGCTTGCGCATTCGTAGGGAATCACACATTTAGCGAAGTTAGAATCTAGTTCGTTTTGGTGAAGCTAGGACTCTTCCTCATCATCACTCATTAAATCAGAATCTTAACTAATTGTACACGTGTGAATCGAGTGAACAAGTTTTTGGCACTGTTGCCGTGGATTTTTGTGAATATTGTTTTTTGTTTGAAGAATAGTGTAAGAGTAGTACTTAACGTGAAACTCATCTGTGCAATCATTACAGGGGATTCGCGTAGTGGATGCGAAGGTTCAAGATCTTTGAGCCCCTTGATCCCGAACCAGAATGAAATCTACTTCAAAGGAGGCAAAACAGGAGGTCTAACCTTGTCAACAGAATGGCTAAGGTAAATCAGAAAGTCAATCTAAACAGGCCTGCTGGAAATGTTTAGGCGGAACCTGTTCCGCTTGTCATCTTTAATTATGAGCACACAAATAGATTTCTCGCCAACCCTATTATGATGGCTGATAATAGGAAGGGAGAAGTCAGAGCTTATGTTATACCCAACCTCACGAAATTTATGAGAGGGGGAATTAGACCAAACAATGGAGTACGAGCATTTGAGATAAAGCCAATGATGAACACGCTTCTCCAACAGAAGGCACAGTTTCACGGGCTAGCCCGCGAATACCCCTATAATCATTTGCAAGATTTTATGGGAGTCTGTGATTCATTCATCATTCCAGATATGACCCACAATAACCTGAGGCTGAGTTTGTTTGTACATTTGCTACAAGGAAACGCGAAGGACTGGCTGAATACTGTGGAGAACTTGCATGAGATAACATGGGAAGAGTTGGCAAAGCAGTTCCTATTGAAGTATTTCCCACCAAAGAAAATGATAGACCTTCGTGACGAAATTATGCAGTTTTTCCAAAGTATCGGTGAGACACTGGCGGAAGCCTAGGATTGTTTTAAGATGATTCAGCGAAAGTGTCCTCACAATGGTCTTCCATGCTGTGTCCAGTTCGAATACTTTTATGGTGGACTAAGCGAAGCAGCAAAAACGGTGCTCGACGCTTCAGCGAATGGAGCGCTTCTGTCTAAAACGTACAATCAGGCATTGAGATTGTGGAGCGAATAGCTTTGAATACCGCTCAATGGAAGAACGATGCTCGCCAAGTCGCAAGGGCAGGAAACCAGAATGAAGGAGGAGGTGATTCACAATCAAAACAGGAAGTTATCGAGATGATATAGTTATTGCTAAGTATGTAAAGCTCGAATGGAACAAACAATAATTCAAATTTAGCTCAAGTCAACTTCGCAGAAGTCAACAACAAGGATTTATATCAGAATCTCGTAGCCTATGCGGCGAAGCACATTCATATCACCAATGCCCCCACAACACTGCTTCAATGTTTTACTCGCAAACAAATCACCAGCACAGGATGAAGACAGCACCAAAATTTCTCTTAGTCTAATGGTGCTGGGAGCTCAAATCATTAAGTTTTCCCACCAAAACACAATGAGAATCCGCCAGGGTTCAACATGCCAATTAATCAAGGGTGAAACTCGTTTCAGAATCAGCGAAATTAACAACCACATCAACAATTCCAACAACCACAGCATGGTTCGCTAGAAAGCTTGCTGAAAGAGTACATAACCAAAAATGAAACCATTTCGCAAAATCAGCAAGTCGTTATTTAGATCAATCAAATCGCTTTGAAAAACTTGGAGACTCAGATGGGACAGTTAGCAAATGAGTTAAAACACAGACCCATGGGGCGTTTACCATCTGACACCGAGACCGCAAAACGTAAAGGAAAAGAGTATGTTAAAGCGATCTCAGTGATGACAACGGATTCAGAACTGATAAATGCTGAGGAGGTAGATGATAGGCTGATGATTATTTTGCCAGGGTGAACCCTTAACAACGAGATTTTCAAAGAAATTCTAGAAGCAAGCTGTGCAAAAGAATGTGATAATCAGTGGGAAAGGGATAAGATAGAAGGCATAGCTGCGGCGATTGAAAAATAAGAAAAATAACCAGTGCCTGAAGAACCTTGTGCTGCCAGCATAGATGCCATGCAGAGCGAAGTAATCAAGTTTACACCACCTCCACCATTTCTACAGTGGCTAAGGAAGAAAAAAGACAATCTGAGTTTTGAAAAGTTCATGGAAATATTGAAGGGGAGACAGATAAACTTACCATTGTTTGAGGCATTGCGACAAATGTCGAATTATGCCAAATTGTTGAAAGATGTTTTATCAGAGAAATACCATGTCGAAGAGGCAAATATCATTTTGCTTAATCCAGAGTGTAGTGCTATGATCACCAACAAAATTCCAGAGAAGAAAAAAGATCTGGGAGCCTTCATGATTCCTATCTCAACAGGCGGACACTACATCGGGAAAGCATTATGCAATCTCAGAGCAAGTATCAATTTAATGTCGTCGTTTATTTACAAGAGGTTTGGAATTAGTGAAGCCAAGCAGATGTCATTAACAATTGAACTTGTCGATCATTCCACAGTGAAGCTGAAGGAAGGGTGGAGGACGTCTTAGTGAAAGTTGACAAGTTTACCTATCCTGTAGATTTTATTATCTTACACTACGAAGCAGATCGAGATGTTCCCATTATTTTGAGGCAACAACTTCTGCGAACAGGGCAGACCTTGGTGGGCGTCTATAAAGGTACAATCACATTACAACTGAATGGAGAGCGAATTAAATTCAACATCATTGATTCGATGAAATACCCATCCGATATAGAAGAATGTGCAGCAATTACTTCTCTAGAAGAAGATTTGACAAAGTGTATGCCAGCAGATCCTACAAACAGCGAAAGGATGTGAATGCAGATTATGGAAAATCAAGTGAAAGCGAATCATCTGATGAAGAATGGAAAGTCGGCGAGATTTGGTACGCTGAAGGCAACTCGCTAGACATATCTGATCGAATTGCTCAACCGATGAAACCATCGATTGAAGTGCCACCAACCTTAGAACTGAAAACCTTACCAGATCATCTAAAATATGTCTACCTTGGCGAAGGCGAAATACGGTCTGTGATTATCTCATCCCGACTTATGCCAAATGATGAAAGGTCACTCATTGAATTGTTAAAAGAGCACAAGCGAGCAATTGGCTGGACGTTAACAGATTTGAAGGGTATTATCCACGCTTATTGCATGCATAAAATTTAGTTGGAAGACGAAGAGTTTCGCACAGTCGAACCACAAAGGAGATTAAATCCCGCAATGAAGGAAGTGCTTAAAAAAGAAATCATCAAGTGGTTGGGAGTGATCTACCCTATAGCCAACAGCAAATGGGTGAGTCTTGTACAATATGTTCCAAAGAAAGGGGAAATCAGCGTTGTTAAAAATAAACATAACGAACTAATACCAACACGCACTGTCACTGAATGGCGAGTCTGTATGGATTATAGGAAACTAAATTATTGTATAATTGCCTAAATAAGCAATCACACAAATCAGGATCGAATTGGAATGAAACAAAGATAGAACTAGGAAA
>JBBMKA010083685.1:0-14052 GCA_037833695.1 Sechiopsis laciniata | reverse complement strand
AAAAAAAACTCATTCTTCAAAGCAACAGAAGAGAAACATGACTAAAGCCATAATCATGAGTTGCATTCAAAAAATTCTACTTAGCAAATTGTGCAATTAAAGCAAAGCAAATTGGATCCCAAAAGCCCCTTCCCACAATCAGAATATGCCTAGAAAACAAATTATATCAAACATAGCTATTGTCTACATCTAAAAACATTGTTTTTCTATTTGACATTTTCACAAACACCTTCCATACTTTTAGAGAATTGTTTGAAATTTGAGTTTGAAGAAACTTAATTACCAAACTCAAATTAGGCAATATGGGATTAGAGAATCATTCGAACCAAAAAAAAAATTACAACTAACCTTAAAAATGGAATAGAAGAGGCAGTAAGCAGCGAAAGTGCGATGAACGGTGATGAGCTGCGGAGAGCGGTGACGAGCAGCGGCAAGCGGCGAAGGTGGGACGGCAAGCGGCACCGAACGGCGGCGAGGGTCGATGGATTGGCAGCGACAAAAAAGTGAATTTGGGGGTTTAGGGTTCAGGAAGGAAGAGAGGGAGAAGAGAAAAGAAAAGAAAAATGAAGGGAAAAGGGAGGGGTGGGCAATTTTTTTAATTGAAAAAAAGAGTGGATTTCACGATTTTTTTAATAGGGAAAATTTTTACACCGACGATTTTTTTAAACCGTCGCAATTACTCTATTTTTGACGACGTTGCAAATAAAACGTCGCCATAAGTGTACCTACGCTGACGGTTCCAAAACCGTCGGCCTTACTCTATCTATTCCGCCGGTTATAAAATCGTCGGCATAACTTTCGTCGGCCTAGCCTATTTTTCTTGTAGTGCGACGCCATCATCGTGCTGCAGCCTTGCCAATCCGCCTCGTCGCTCCCTGCTCGCAACGCCTTCGCTGAGCAGGCCACGCCCAACCGTGCCTCGCGATCCCGCATGCAGCTTAGCCCTGCCTCACGCACCACGCAAAGGCCGCAGCAGTGACCCTGAGATCAGCCTCATGCGCACAGTCCCTCGCCTACCGCTTCACTTGCGCAGCCGCCTTGCGAGTAGCCCGCTTCGCCCAGCCTCGTATCCGTGCAGGTGTGCCCTCCGCAGCATGCTTCTTGCCAGGTAGAGTTTTTCCCTAGCGAACCTCCAAGGCAACAGCAACTTTCTCACGAGTTCCTGTCCGATTCTCGGTTCGGGTAACCTCTATTTTCCTTGTGTTCCTTGGTTGAATTAGATGTTTGCAGGTGTATTGATTATCTTAATGTTACTGTTAGGTGGGTTGAGCATTATTGGTAATCTGCAGCTCAAGGAGCATCGTTGTTATTTGTCTGTTCCATTTTCAGGTAAGCATATCCTTGCCGGGTCCCTACGCTTGTCATTGATAGTTGCTTAGCTGTTTGTTACTTATTTTATTGACTTGTTAGTGGATAGGTTGAATGACTGCATTTCTGTTGTTGAGCATGTTAGTGGACTAGGCTTCTGGATGTTGTGTTGTTGAATGAATCTGTTAGTGGATAGACTTGCTTGTTTATTGCCCTATTCAATGCTCATATTAGTGGATAGGCTCTTATAGGTTTATTGATGCATATGTGCTAGTGGATAGGATTGTATGACTTGTCTGATAGGACCTGACATGTAGTTTGATGTACCCTGGACTGCACTACTCTGTTTGCAACGACTGCTTGTATTTGTGATTGTGTTATGTTGTATGTTATTGTGCAATGTTTTGATGCTGAACTCTGTTAGCTCTAGGGTGCTTCCTCTTAGCTAGATCCTATTAGGTTGTCATCATCTAGATGCTGAGAGTGGACCAACGTACGTGTCTCCACCGGTTGGGTTGTGAGGACAGATTCTTTACCCCCGGTAGTCGGGTGTGGAGTAGCTACAACCCCAGCATAAGCCTAGTTTGTGGCCTACTAGAGCGGGGTCCTTTCCTTGGTGCAAGCCTGCCTTGGGACGACCTTTAGCTTCAGACGTTGGGTGTGATTTAGGCTGTCACAGTATGGTGCTGAGGGCCTCCCGTCTGCTGTGGAACAATGCTCACCTTTCTGAGTCATAGGCATGCGCACCTGGACCGACATAGTTTATGTAGGCCTACATTTATCCAGTTTGTAGGAATATGCGATGTGCGCGTATGTGCATTAGATGCCGGGAGGAGAGCTCAATCGGCTAGTGTATCAGTACACCTTTCCGTTCAGTTTAGAGCTCGACGCTTGGGTACTCTCCCAAGTGTCCAGGATCAGCCTAGTGAGCTGATCGCCTTAGCCGAGAGTTAGAGACTCTTGAGGTTCTTGGGGTTATATTGATAACCCATTGGAGATCCGTAATGGATCCTTAACCGAGAGTTAGAGACTTTCGATGGTTTAAGCATGCTGTGATTGTACTTGTGTTTAGACTGCCATTGTAATATTGTTTTGCCTGTATGCTCGGATGCTAGATGATGTGACTTGCGTACTGTACCCCGGTTGGGGATTCTTACTGAGTGCCTTTGTACTCACCTTTATTTCTGTGATTTTCCACTAAGTAACTTGGGACAGCACCAGAACGGCTGGAGGAGGAGCTGCTTGATCATGGGTATCTGCTATTTTGTTTTTTTTTTTATTTGTTGTCTTAATTCAGCATGCAGGATATTAGGGTTATAAGGATTTCATGTTTTTTTCTTGTTTTGAATAACTCTGGCCAGAGGCTCAACTATGTTTTATCTTATGAACTGTTCTAAATGAATAAATAGGAAATTATTTTAATGGTTGGTTTAAAGTTTAATTTTGAACGTTTTGAACCATGCATGATGAGTAATAACTGGGTTTGGGACTGTTTTAGAGTCGGGTTCTTACAGTTGGTATCAGAGCTCAGAGTCATAGATTCTGTAGATTGACCTACTACGTTAGGTCGTTGTCCCCATGATCATCATCGCTCCAACAGCCGTCAGGTATGTTATAAGTTAATTGTTTAAAGGGTTTTGTTTACAGTACTTGCATCTAGCATACTTATTTTAGTTTGTTGTTAGTAGTGTTGGTCCAAGCAGGGACTAACTAAGTGTGTTTGGGCATAGAGAGCGAGCAAAGCAGGTTTGATGAGTTACCCATAGAGGGGTCGGAATGTCAGGTGCTGCCATTAAAGGTGGTGGCACAAGGCCCATGTTTGAGGAGGCTACGTTTAGTGTGAACCCGTCCCCAGGTCGTCGTTGGTGCCAGTTGTTTCCCGAGGGAAAATGTAGGGGTTGACCCGTCCCCGAGTGCTGCTCCTAAAATAGAGTTTGCTTCGACCTTCCGTCTAATGGTTAAGGGAGGGTAGCCAGAGTTGCCAAAGGCCAGATTGTTTAAGTCTGAAGTTTCTTGTGCTGGTTGTTAGTGTTGCCATTACTCGAGGTTGTGACCTTATATGTTCTATCTGCATTAGTACTTAGAGTTTTGTGAGTGGCAGCACCTCGAGATGTGGCTAGAGATTGCTTGTTTCGCACCAAGCTTGAGTGCAGGCCTAGGTTCAGGCCCAGTTCGCACTGTTTGTGCAGATAATTCTTATGACCTATTTGGGAGTTCAGCCTGTTTCTCCAGATGTTGCACCGAACGTGCCAATTGGAACACTTGCTCATGTAGTACAAGTGATCCTTGTTGTTGGTAGTCAGATGGCCACGAGAGAAAAGATGTGCGAGGAATGATCAAGAGTATCATTCCTTAAGTTTACCCGAGGGGTGGGTAAAAGTTATAGATAGAGCATGTAGAGTTGAACCCTTGGTGTTCAGTCGTTGGTTATGACTCTGTTGGAAGTTAGTTGGTTGGATCTCTATGAGAGTCGGCTAGACTTTTGTCTTCTAGAGTGATTAGTCTTTGTACTCACATGTGTACCTGTGAGTAGCTTGTTCCTAGTGTGGGTTGTTATTGGAAACCACATTAGAGTTGATTTTTTTCGAGCAAGGCTGTGCTTAGTTTTTGGAGAAGTTGGCCTTTCAGTTCGTGGATACTGTCCTAAAAAGTTCCCTTAGCTTGAGATTGCGGATGTATTCTGCTCATTGTTGGATTGCTTGTTGTCAGACAAGAGTTGTTCGTTGGAACGTGACCTTGGATGGTAAGGATCCTTGTTGTTGTTTCATTAGAGCCCAGATGGGACCGAGCAAGTTATGGTTGACTAGAAACCACGCAGTTGTCGACTGGTGTTGTTAAAGGTGTTGTAGAGATCTTTACCCAGAGTAAAGCTACGAGGTGGCTGATGCTTTGAGTAAGAGGATGACACATTCTGCAGCGTGTCTGGTCTTTTTCCCCTGTATTTAGAAAGTTAGAGCTAGCCAGTGTAGTTGTGTTGCTGAAGAGGTTTATTCTTGTTTAGTCAGTTGGCTATTAGACCTTCTTTACGGCAGTGTGTGTCTGGAGGTCGTCGGAAGGACCCTAAGCTCGTGGAGATCCTTGCCAGAGCTAAGTCAGACCCAGACAGTGAGTTTTCAATTGCTCAGTTGGAGCTTTGTAGTCAGTTGCCAAGCCAGGGTTAGTTTCGCGGTAATCTTCAAGTTGGCTTAGACGTGCAACTTAAGATTGAGCTTGGTTGTATTTAAGGTCTTACTTTAAATGATTGTGGTTTTCAAGTGGAGATTGTCTTTTCAGCTCACTGATTGTTTATCACTTTTGCTTGGACGCGACCGTTAAGAGGTGATAGTGTTTTCTGTCTTTGGTATGTTCCTCTAGGTAAAGAGTACAATTCGGTTGTGAGTAGATAAAAAAATTTCCCTTGAAAGAGTTAGAGTTTGTGACTGTTAAGCTCGAGTGTTGGTTGTTCTACCGACAGGTAGTGGATGGTTAGTCTAAGAGCTTTTTGTTGTCTTTCTAAGAGTTGGTTGACCATTTGAGGTTTTGGACATCCTCTTGTTTCAGTCGAGGTTCTTTGTTGCGCAAGGCGCGTTGGTTCAAAGTCTTGACTTGTGGGAGCCTTGCTAGTTGTGTTGTACCTGACCCTAGTGGTTCGCTGTTTTAAGGATTGTGTGTTGGCAGCTTGTTAGTGCTTGATCAAGACGTTCCATGCTTGATGCTTATGGTTTCATGGTACGTTAAGCTTTAAAAGGAGGAAGTCCTTTGGGCTAAAGGTCTTGCTGTGTTGCAGCACAGTTTGGCAGTTTTGGAGGGAACATGTGGTTGTGTAGTGTACAGGGATGGTTCCAAGTTTGGTTAGGAGCATTGCATTTTGATGCAGCATGGTAAGGTGATCGGTTTATGCTTCTCGTCAGCTGAAGCCTTTTAAGAATTTTACCAGACTCATGTTGTGGAGTTGGTAGCGGTTGCTTTTGCATTGAGAATTTTGGAGGCACCAACTGTGTGGTGTGAGGATTCAGCTGTTTACGGATGACCAGAGCCTTAAGTACTTCTTCACTCAGAATGAGTTAAACATGAGGCAAAGGAGGTGGCTCGAGTTATTTAAAGATTACGACTGTGAGTTATTGTATCACTCGGGAAAGGCCAGTGACGTGGCCGATGTGCTGAGTAGGAAGACGTCGCACTCTAAAGCTTTGTTGAGTTCTCAGGTTTAATTACGGAAAGAGTTCGAGCGAGCCGGTTGACAGTTCAGCCGTCGATTAAGTAGAAGATCATTGATGGCTAGCTGAGTGATCCCAAGATGAAAAAGTTGATTGAGAGTTCAGGAGGATGGAGATTTTGACTTTGTTTTAGCACCAGAGGGATGTTTGAGGTATAGAGGTAGGTTGTGTGACCCAGTTGAGGCCGAACTGCGAGCCGAGTTACTTACAGAGGCACATAGTTCCCCATTTACTTAGCACCTAGGAGGTACCAAGATGTATAAGGATCTCAAGCAGATGTTCTGGTGGATGGGTATGAAATGAGATATTGCAGAGTTTGTTAGTCGGTATCTCACTTGTCAGCAAGTGAAGGCTCCCTGACAAAAAAACCGATAGGTTTATTGTAGCCGTTGAGTGTGCCTCAGTGGAAATGGGAAGAGATTTTGCTGGACTTTATTTCTGGGTTGCCAAGGATGCCGAGAGGGTTTACTCAGATCTGGGTTGTTGTGGATAGGCTAATTAAGAGTGCACACTTCATTCTCGGTAGATGTAACTATACCATGGAATAGTAGGCACAGTTGTTTTTATAGTAGATCATTCATACCATGGTTTGCCGGTGAGGATCATTTCAGACCGAGACTCTTAGTTCACTGCTCGCTTCTGGAGAGCGCTCCAGAAAGGGTGGGAACCGAGTGCAGCTTCAGTACTGCTTTTCACCCTTAGACAGATGGTAAGACAGAGAAGGTGAACCATATTCTCGAGGATATGTTACTAACCTGTGTTTTAGACTTCCCAGGTAGTTGGAATTAGTACTTGTATCTGATGGAGTTCGTTTACAATAACAGTTATCATTCGACGATTCAGATGGCTCTGTTTGAGGCCTTGTATGGTAAGTGTTGCAGATCTCTAGTATTCTGGGAAGAGGTTAATGACAAACAGATTTTGGGTCCCGAGTTGTTACAGATGACTAATGACGCAGTTCAGAAGTTAAGGGCTCATATGTTGACAGCACAAAGTAGGCAAAAAAGTTATGTCGATGTTCTGCCTAGAGATTTAGAGTTTGAGGTTGACCAGCATGTATTTCTGAAAGTAGCACCGATGCGTGGAGTTTTGAGGTTTGGTAAGCGGGGCAAGCTGAGTCCCAGGTTCGTAGGGCCTTTTGAGATCCTTAAGCTGATCGGTTCAGTGGCCTACCGATTGGCTTTGCCCCCATCTTTAGTAGCAGTGCATAATGTCTTTCACGTGTCGATGTTACGTCAGTATGTGGCAGATCCGTCTCACATCATTGATTATGAGCCATTAGAGCTGAATAAGGATTTGAGCTTCGAGGAGAAGCTTGTGCGGATTTTTTAACCCGGGGTCGCAAGACTTTGCGTAACCAGGAGATTAACTTGGTTAAGGTTCAATAGAGGAATTAGAAAACAAAGGAAGCTACTTGGGAGATGAGGATGCTTTATCCGGTAGGGACTTTTGAGGACGAAATTCATAAAAGGAGGGAGTATTGTAACGGCCCAGTTTTCCATTCTGATTCCCTAGGTATGTTCGGTTGTTCGGTTGGGTCGTTAGGGCAATTTGAGCCTTTAGGGGCATTTTGGTAATCTTGCCTTCAGGGTCAGTTGTGTCATTAACCAGGATGTCAGGGCTATTTCTGTCATTTGCTGAGTTCTGGTTATTGCTACGGTTTGAAGTTTCCCGGGCTAGAGTTGTATTTTAGGAAGCTTGGAGGTTCATTTTGGTTAAAAGAGAAAAAGGGAAAATAATTGGTTAAGTTTTGAACATTTTGAACCATGCATGTTGAGTAAGAACCGAGTTTAGGACTGTTTTAGAGTTGGGTTCTTACAGTATTACTGAATTGAAATGGGTTCTTACAGTATTACTGAATTGAAATGAGTATGACAAAGAAAACAATATGAACTTTATTCCGTAAAAATCTACTCTTTTTTCTATTATAAAGAGTCTCCTTTTATAACCATCCTTCGAATATTCCAAAATAAGCACAGATCAGCCGACGCGATCTCTTTCCTTGCATAAATCTGCTAATTATGTATGATCTCTTTCCTTGCACGAATACGCCAATTGTGTTTGTGTGGTTAAGGGAAGAATCTTGTGATTTCCACAATTTGTCTCTCTAGTGTCTGGTTAGCCAACATCTTGCCATCACTTGATTCTTTCCTTATTTTGTTTACGGTGCATTGGCGTTTCTCTTAATCTCTACTCATGTATCACGCGTTTTGCTTCTCAGTCCGCATCGCAATTTCCTACAAAATAGTTTATTCACACAAGCTTTGCTAAATACGCGCCAAGTGTGCTAATTCTGACATTTTTCGTGCCCAAATTCGTTTCTTCAAGTTTATTCCTCTAATGCGTGAGCATTGGCTAATTACACATTTTTCTCATTATACTTACCATTTTCGCACTGAATTTTAAATAGTAACTATAAACAATGATCACAAAATTGCAAAAATTCTAACTCTATTTAAGAATCATCAAACCCCCAAACTTGAATCATTGCTCGTCTCGAGAAATGCTAATGCAGGTGTAATAGCTACTAAATAGTAAATGCCTATCTTAATGCCGCACTTTTCCTTTTGCTAAAAAAAATATTCTTTTAGATGTAATTGTCTTAATATGCCAAATGCTTAATCATCCTGTTTCTTTTTTCACTAGTGTCCCTTCAATTTCATCTCAGTTCTTTTCCTAATTGCCCTTAGTTCAAAGGACACTCCTCAGCTTAGAAACTTCAGACTCTAACACAGCTCAATCAACCCCTTTTTTATTACTTTAAATTTGTTCAACACATTCTGTTCGAGGCTTGTTTATTTGGGTTCCTTTGAGTAAAATTTTCCTCATGGCCGCAATTCCGTCGGTCTCAGCATGGCTCGTTTAAGCATAAAATGCTTCAGTTAAGTGCTGGAATTTCTTAAGCTTGCGCTTAATTTGGTGGTCAGTGGAATACTTGGAATACTCATGGCTAATTGCACTTTTGTCGTTTAATTTTTACCTAGAATGTTTTGATTTTTATTTCACTCACTCAAAATATTTTTTATTTTTTTAGATACGCTTCGCATAACACTCTGCGGGCTTGCCCTCACCCCCAAACTTAATTTCTTCATTGTCACTAATGAAGGTGAGGCATAGTTCCCCCAAACTTAATTTAATCTAAGGTTCTCAATCTCCCTGTTTCAAGTTTTCGGTTTCCTCCCCAAGAAAATGCACTATGTTTCAAGTTTAAAAAGGATCTGTCCCAAAATGTTCTCGTTAGGAAACTAGCAATTGTTGTCTCGGAGTAGATTAAATTTCAGTGGATATAAGACAATGTTTTTTAAACGCAGAATTAAAAAGCAAGAATCTAATACGGAAAAGACTTCCTTTATTATTATTCTTCTTCTGAGTCAGAACTGTCAGAGTCGGTGGATGAAACAATGTTCTAGAATTGCAGGAAGGTAGGCTTGCGGATGTGCAGATTTAAGAGGGCTAGTGCGTCGAATAACGCATTGTCGCGCTTTTTCACATACTCCATAAATGCGTCTAAATTGCTAGAGAGCAGCCAAAGGTAGCACACCAAATTTTCATGTGTGTTCTCCTCCTCTTTTTAAGTGGACGAGTCGATACCTGGGCATGTGTGGCAAGACCCGCTTCTGCAGCCCTAGCGGTAGGGTTTGCGAAGAACTCCACTACTAGGTGCTCAATGGTCCTATTCATCTCGTCTAGGCTTCCTCCCAAAGGTGTCAGTCTCAATATTTTAGGCTAAAAAAGGCCTGCATCAACATCGTCTCTAAATCAAAGTCGGAACAGGTCCTCTGACATCGATATTGCTCCTCAACATCAACTTGAAGGCTCTTCCACCATCGGTACTTTACCTTCTCGATGTGGTCTATCTTCTTCCTCTACACGAACCACAACAACCTTAATAGGTCTAGAGGGGGCCACTTTCGCATTTCCTCTGTGCTCGTCTTCTCGCGCTTATGGGATTCCTCTATCCTCTGATCAAACTCTTCTATGTCCCTTTTCCTCCATCAAAGGTGTCAAACCTTCGATATATCCTAAAGTTTTAGGGCTATCAACCCTCACCACTGGTCGTAGCGCTGAGGTAACAGTCCTTTCTTCTCTAGAGGCATCCTCAGATTCTTTGGCTTCGTCGTGCTCTACTGATCTTGCAGGTGAAACCATTGTTTTCCTGCTCCTTCGTCTTCTAACTTGCGACTGTTTGGCCACATTGTTTGCAGGTGCAGACGCAGTGTCGACTGGCTCAGGAGCCTGAGCGGGGTCATTTTCTCTTTGACCTTCTATCTGTAGATTCCACCATCTTCGGTAATTTGATGCAAGTCTACGTACCATGGTGAAAATTGTTGCAATTTGAATTTGGAGAAAGGGTGAAGGGTTTAAGTTTCTGGTAATGGGATTATGAAGAAGGTAATCCGAAGTATTTATCGATCACATGAATGGGTAAGATGATCAACAATCGATGCATTACGTAAGGCCGACTGTTGAGTTATGGCGGCCATGCAGTTGCTGTGAACCCTTGGATCAACGATCCTAAGATCTGACCGCTCGATTTTCGGCTACAATTAATTATCGGAATGATTGCCCTAATCCCTTGCGTGTCTGATTCATATTCTATTTCCTTTGTAATCTTTGCATAATCGAATGTAGAAAGAGATTTACTTAAATAAAAATAAATTCATAATTTAAATAACGAAAAAAAAAATAATTAAACAGTAAAATTAGATAACTTCTCGAATAAGTAAATAGGAAAAATTCTAACTAGCATACACGGAGCGAAAACTAAATGTATCGATACTCGCGTGCTTCAATCGCATACTCGCACGATTATTCATCAGTCAATGCGAATGAAGATATCCTACACTGAACATCCCCATTCCAATAATGCTTAAGTCTAGGGCCATTGACTGCGAATTCATTCTTCGTTGACTCGTTCTTAATCCAGATTTCTCTTCCTTGTTTTACTTGTGTAATGTGAAATGGTCCAGACCATTTGGACTTAAGCTTTCTTGGAAACAAATGAAGTCGAGAGTTAAATAACAACACCTGCTGACCCACCTCAAAAGTTTGAAGGGTCAGCTTACGATCATCCAAATTCTTAGTATTTTCCTTGTATAACTTTTCATTCTCGTTAGAGAAGTACCTATGCTCTTCTAAATCAAGTAATTGCAACATTCTCGCAGAATCAGCCTTCTGAAGATCAAGGTTTAACTTTTTAAGAGCCCAGAAAGTTTTGTGTTCTAACTCGATTGGCAAATGGCATGCCTTCCCATACACAATTCTGTATGGTGACATGTTCAATGGAGTTTTGAGTGCAGTTCGATAAGCCCAAAGCGAGTCATCTAGTCGCAAGGACCAGTCTTTTCTGTTAGGCCCAACAACTTTCTCTAAAATGCTCTTGATCTCGTGATTAGATACTTCAGCTTGGCCATTGGTTTGCAAGTGATAAGGAGTTGCAATGTGGTGCTTGATATTGTACTTATGTAGCACATGAGCCATTGCTTTGTTTATGAAATGTGTTCCTTCATCACTATTTAGTGCTCGCGGAATACCAAACCTTGTGAAAATGTTTCTGTAAAAGAATTTTATAACGGTTTGAGCATCGTTGAAAGGTGTGGCAATTGCCTCAACCCATTTGGAAACGTAATCAATCGTGACCAAGATATATAAATTTCTGCACAAAGGGAGAAATTGGCCCATGAAATCGATTCCCCAAACGTTGAATAGTTCCACCTCCAGAATCAATGTTAATGGCATTTCATCCCTCTTTCCTATATTTTCTCTCCTTTGGCATTTATCGCATGTGTTTTGCATAATGATGGGCTTCCTTGAATATGCTCGGCCAGAAATATCCCAACTAAAAAACTTTTTCCGTAGTGCATATTCCTCCAAAGTGTCCTCCATAAGGTGATGTATGACATGCTTTCAGTATTGTATTTATCTCGTGTTTCTCTACGCATCTTCTTATCTTTCCATCAGCATTTTTCCTATACAGAAACGGTTCATCCCAAAAGTAAAATCAAGTCTCATGAAAGAATCTTTTGGCTTGCTACCTTGATAAGTCTACTGAGATGACATGACTTGCTAGATAGTTGGCAATGTCAGCGAACCAAGAGACACTCTTTTCTTTAGTGAGATTGATCACGAACAGTTGCTCATCAAGAAATTTTTTGGATATACTGATCATGGTGGAATCAATTCTTCTATTCTTTAATCGAGATAGATGATCTGCTACCACATTCTCACATCCTTTTTTTTATCTTTAATCTGAATATCGAATTTCTGTAGAAGCAAGATCCATCTGATCAATCTTGGCTTAGCATTGGCTTTACTCATGAAGTATTTTATTACCGCGTGGTTCGTAAAAACAATCACCTTCAATCCTACCAAGTAAGAGTGAAATTTTTTTAACGAGTAGATCACAGCTAGAAACTCTTTCTCAATAGTGGTGCAGTTGAGTTGCGCGTCATTTAAAGTTTTGTTGGCATAGTATATAGGATGGATCAACTTTTCACCTTTTTGTCTCAAAATAGCTTCATCGCATAATCACTGGCATCACACATAAGCTTGAAAGGCTTCTCCCAATTAGGCGATATCATTATAGGAGCGGTGGTTAGAGCCTTTTTTAACTGCTTGAACGCGTGTAAGCTTCGTTGATCAAAATTAAAGGGGCTTTCAGCTTCCAAGAGTTCACACAATGGCTTTGCGATTTTTGAAAAATCTTTAATGAATCGCCTATAGAAACCAGCGTGGCCTAAGAAGCTACACACTCCTTTCACTTTCCTTGGCGGCTCTAACTTATCGATAGCTTCAATCTTTGCTTGATCAACCTCCATTCCAGCCTTAGAAATCTTATGTCCCAGCACGTTTCCTTCTCTGACCATAAAATGGTATTTTTCTCAATTCAGCACAAGATGTGTTTCTGCACAGCGTTGTAACACCTTCTTTAAATTTCCTAAGTAGTTGGAAAAGCTATCTCCAAACACCCTGAAATCGTCTATGAAAACTTCCATAATATCGTCAAACATATCACAAAAGATTAACATCATGCATTTTTATAATGTAGCTGGAGCATTGTAGAGTCCAAAGGGCATTCTTTTGAATGTGAATATTCCGTAAGGGCAGGTGAAAGTAGTTATGTCCTGATCCTTGGAATCAATGGTGATCTGATTGTACCCTGAATATCCGTCCAGAAAGCAATAATAATCCTTCCCTACGGTCCAGCATTTGGTCTATGTAGGGTAATGGTAAATGGTCTTCCTTGGTTGCTTTGTTCAACTTTCTATAGTCCATGGACACACGTCATCCCGTCAATGTTCTTGTTGGAATCAACTCATTCTTTTCATTTTGAATGACGGTGGTGCCTCATTTCTTCAGCATGCATTGAATAAGACTTACCCATTGGCTATCTGATATAGGATAAATTACCCCTGTATCTAGCACTTTATGAATTTTTTTTTACCACTTCCTACATGGCAGGATTCAAATGTCTTTATTGTTCAACTAAGTTCTCGGCATCTTCCTCTAGAATGATTTTATGCATGCAGAATGTAGGACTGATGCATGTTATATATGCCAAAGTCTATCCAATCGCCTTCGTGTGTTGTTTAAGTAACTCTAAAAGCAGTTTCACATTGTTTGGTGTTAGCTGCGATGAGATGACAATCGGTAAAGTCTCTTTCTCTCTCAGATAAGCGTACTTCAAATATGCGGGGAGGGGTTTTAATTCAAGAGTTGGCGGTTCTTCAACTGAAGGGCGCTGAGGGGAATTACCTCTAGTCGCATCATCGATCCCTTCGCAATAATACATCTCTTCTCGCACAGAATCTTCCAACACATCATTCTACGGTTCTTCCTCTTTTCCCTTCGCATTTATGCCCTTGTTCATCATTTCTTCCCTTTTCTTATTTTTGATTGCCTCGTCCAACAATACTTCTATCAGGCTAACGTTGTAGACATCTTCCAAATCAATCTGCTTCATCGAGTAAAAAATTTTAAACTGATCTGCTGATCGTTCATCCTTAGCGTGATTGTTCCTTCATACACATCCACTATAGTAAGGGTGTACAAATGAACCGAGAACCCGAAGAACCCAACCCAAAATACAAGAGTTGGGTTGGGTTGGGTTTTTTTTTTTAGAACCAAAATTTTCGGTTCGGGTTCGAGTTCAGTGAGTTTGGTTCGGTTTGAACCCGAACCGAACCGAAATTTCATTTTATTTAAAAAAAATATATATATATATATATTAAAAGTAAAACAAACGCTAAAATCTTTGTTTCATTTTGCTGCCTCTCGGCTCTCTCCCTTACGATTTTAGCGACAAAAGCAGCCTCCCACATTCGTCGTTGTCGCCGCCTCCCACAGCCGCCGTCGCTGTTGCCATTGACGTTGCCGCTGCCGACGTCGAAGCTTCTCTTTTGTTGAGTTCGAACTCTGCCGTTGCCATAGCCAAGGTACATTTTCACTTTTTCTTTGCTTCTCTTCTTATGTGCATAAATAGTTGAGTAGATGAGGAAGAAGAAATTGATTTGGGGGCTTTTTCAAATTATGAAATATCAATGATGAA
>JBBMKA010083674.1:0-14053 GCA_037833695.1 Sechiopsis laciniata | reverse complement strand
TCAAATCTTGCTCTAGGTTTGAAGTTAAATCAATTCATTGAATTAGCCTTGATCAAACTAATTCTGGAGTGAGTTGTTTTGGGATCTAAATAGTGACAATTTTAGATTCTAAGTGTGACTTGGGATCTAAATAGTGACAATTTTAGATTCTAAGTGTGATCTAAGTTAGCCTTCATTGTGAGTTTACATATGTGTATGGTCTAGAACCATCCTTTGCCATCTAGGATAAAGTTGAATGATCTAGAATCTTCCAATATTATTCAACACTAAAGATTGAATTAATATGAATCCAATCCACCAAAGAAAAATAAAGAAACTTTGAATGTATGTATTCATTAGTATACACTTCTTCTTTTCTCAAGCTCCAAGTTTGATTTTTTTTTTTCTTTTTTTTTTTTTTAATTTTAGTTAACAATAGGATGGAGATCGAACACTAAGACTTTTTGGTTCATGTGTACACATTAATACCACAATACCACTTAGCTAATACTCTTGTTAGGAGATTTAAATATTGACATATCCTCATTATATTTTGCTTTGCTCGTCATTTGGGTATATGTAAATAAACTACAACTTCATTGCTTAAACTACTTATAAATTACATACTCTACATATACAATTAAAAAAAAAGTTGTACAAAATGATAAGGAAAAAGAAAATTAAAGAAAGAAATGAAGACAAATTTATTAATTTGCAGAATTTGGTGGTGAGTTTTTGTTTTTGGGCTTCTTCACTATCAAAACAGGGCATTTCACACTCTTTGCACAGTGGTTGCTCACACTCCCAATAAATGCCCTGCACAATTTAAATATATAGCACACAAATTCAGACTATTTTGTTTTTAATTATATAAATTTAATGCAGAATGGGGTTCGTTAATAACACTTTTTTTAAAGGATTAATGCCACATTTATAAAAGGGTAATTTTGTGAACAGTATTTAAAAAAAATTAAAAAATCAAATATAATAAAAATGGAGAATGCATATTCTACCATCAAGTAAACTGATGGAAACAAATCAAGTTGAACGGATTAATGTCAATCAAATTAAATTTATTGAAAACAATCAAACGAAACAAATTGAAAACTATAAAAGTTGTAATATTTTTGCTATGTACAAAATATTTTGAAATGATTTTCAAAATTAAAATATGGATGCAAAATTTTGATACCTACAATGAATTTCTTTTTTTAAATATCATTTCTTGGTTTCTAAATAGATGAATTTTTTTAGTACAAAAATAATATTTAAAAGTTAAAAGATTAAACTGAGAATACATTCAATTATTGTTAGGCTCAACTTACTTTACTTTTAAATACAAATTTTTTTTCATTTTAATCATTTTATTTTAAATGTTTAATTTCTATCTTTATTTTTTCAAAAAGTATAGAATTAATCTCTAAGAAATAATACTAATAATTTTAAGATGCAAAAATATGCAATTGATGTATTGGCAACAATTTCCTATTATATTATTAAAAAAATATAAAAAAATAATAATAATTTTAAGAGTAAATTAAAAGTACCTTTTGATTGGTCCATAGCCATGGCTACCCATGACCAGCACATCAGCACCCAATTTCTCCACCATTTGACATATCACATCCCTTGCATCTCCACTTTCCACTCTTGTCTCCACCTTCACCTGTTCCCATGGCCCCATTTTTGTCAATTGCACTTTTTTATAATTTTAAAATTTTAAAAGATCTTGTTTTATTTTATTTTTATAAACATTAAAATATCATTTTTAATCTCCAACTATAAACATTTTTTTTATGATACATATCACTTATAGTTAAATTAAATTTACTCATCAAAAAAGTTGATAGCTTAATAGTTTCATTATTTAATGGAAATTCTGTTTAACAATTTGTCTCTCATTTATTTTAGAGTAGTTGTACTCTAAGTTTTATAAAAAATAAAATAAAAAAAAACTAAATTTACTTCAACTTGTAAATATAGAGATCTGTTTTATTTTTAAATTTCTAATTTAGAATGAATTCCTTAGATAAGTTGTATTTTTTTTTTCTTATAATAATATTAATATAAAGAAAAAAAATAAGGTGAACTTATTTATTTTTTACTAAAATGGTTTTTTAACTTTGAAAATTTATAATAATATTTTAAAAGTGAATGCAAGGGTAAAAGAGTCATTTTATAATCAAATGAGAAATAAAAACTCACATTATTTAGATCCTTGCATAGCCTCTTGGCTTTCTCCAACACGGTCTCTGCCACGTCATAGCTATACCTCTCCAACGTGGCCATAATGTCCGCTGAAAACAAATACCCTAAAAAGCAAATTACCAAAATAACCCTCAACCAATTAGAATAATTATCCTGGTGGCTTTCCTTTTTAACTCCACATTTGTGAAATAAGAAGACTTAGAACCTCAAAATAAATATAGAGTATAAAGATTCCATCTTAAAACTAAAAAAAAAATAGATGTCACTTTCTAATATATTTTTAATAATTCTTCTAGACCACTTCAGTTGGTTGAGATTTCAAACTTTAAAATATATCTTTTCAAGATTTTAATTCAAGATAGATGGAAAATACTTAAACAAAAAATATATATATATATTTCAAATTTGAGCATAGAAATATGATATCGGACTCCTGAGTATAAAAACGAAGTTTCGATTTTTAAGAAGAATTACTTGTATTTCTTAATATCTATTCGATATAAATTTGAATCTACGAACCTGTACCGTCCAACGCCGCGTAAACGGGGCGGGGCGGCCGAGCATAAAGGAGGACGAGGGTATCCTTGGAATTTTGAGAAATAACATTCTTCAAACACCAAGAGAGCGCGTATAAGCTTTCCTCTCCTTCATCGACGGCCACAAGGATCTTCCTCTCACGATCTGACACGTCACCCATCTGATGATCCAAACAATAATCAACGTCCAATAATTGATCTCTGTAAACGGTTGCAAGTTTTCAGTTATGCAAGCGTCGCAGATAATTTGCTGATGAAGCTCTTATAAACACCGGCGATATTTATAGAAAAGAAAGAGAATAAAAAAATATTATTATTATTATTATTATTATTTTAATATTTAGGAAAACTATTGGCGGTTTTGGGTTTGGGCTTCCGGCTTTTTGGTCGAAGTCTGTGGGTCATTTTTTCTTGTCTTTATGTAAGTTATGAAAAAAAGGAAAAGAAAACATTTGCAATTGTTTTTTGAAAAAGTGAATTAAATTCTTGTAGCTTTTTTTTAACTCAATTATTAAATTCTAAAAGCTAGTAAGGGAATACCGAACTGGACCCCACTTTGTTTTATTCTTTTGGATGGGGTTTTTTTTTTTTTTATTTGAGAGGAGGATTAACAAACACCTTTTCAAATAGATTACCACAAATTAACTTTGATATTTCAAATAAAATTCAAACTTATTCTACTTTATTAATTCAAATTCTTCAAAAAAAAAAAAAAACCTCACGAAATCCCTTGTTTTTTTTAGATTCTAAACTTTACTAAAATTGGTTATGCATTCAAGTCAGGTATATTAGTATACATGCGTGATAAAACACATATGGGTATGTGGTTGAAATTTTGATGGCAAAAAAAAAATGACAAGGTTTAAAATAAAAACATTTAAAAAAAAAAATTTATCAAAATACAATATTAAAGTGAGTTTAATCTAAGGGCAATTATTCTATATATAATAATAATAAAAAAAAAAATCTAAGGGCAATTGAAATTTATTCTCAATTAAGAGAATGTAAATTTTTGTCTGTTTGTTTGTTTGTTTTTTTTTTTTTTAATTTATTAATAAGATGAAGATTTGGACCAATGACTTCTTGATTGTTTTTCTCATGAATTCAATACAATAATTAGAGATGGAGGATTCAAACACATAATTTTATGGTTATTAAGTCATACTAAATATCATTGAAACTATGCTCATGTTATTATAACCTCTGGATTATTGAATCATACATAATGTAGATTTCAATTCTTGACAATTGTTACCAATGCACACAACTTTTTTCCTTTTTTAATGAATATAGAATAACAACCTACTTGAATAGAATTTGTTGTATAGGTGTCTCGAACTTATAATTGATTGACTTCATCAATTTTACTTAGTTATTTTCAATTAATTTCACTTGATTGGAACCATATGTCTGTGGGTATAATGTTACAAGTAAGTAGAATTTTGATTTCCAATTTGACTATATTTGAATCAATTTTTGTTATATTTGAAGAAAGCCTTTAATAAAATATGGTTCTCACTTTAAGGATGCTAATTGTTCAATACTAATTTGAATTAATACCTTCATGAAATGATACATCTTGCATTTAGGTTTCTATTTTCCTGCCTGATAGATTAAATTTGTTTAATCAGGAAGTTTAGAATTACTTTAGGATTTTGGTTTAGAAAAGAAAATTACTTGAGGATTTCTCATTATTCTTTACCAAAAAAGAGTTTTTGTCTTTATTTTAGAAAATAAAGTTTAACAAGAAATATAAAAATAATGAAGAATATTTAAAGGTGGGGATCTATATCATTATAAAACCATAAACATTACTAAGTAAAGAATATGACATTAAACTGCCTCTAATTTTAATACTAATATAAGATTATTAATCACTGTTTCAAAATATATAGAGAGAGAGACCTTTGAATCTGTCATTTGTCTTTCTATTAACCATCACAAATTTCTTTCAAGACTAAAAAATAGTTCATCAAATTTATTTGTAATAATATATAAATTTCACCCATGATTGAAAAGAATTTGATTGAAATTAATTTAAACTATGTTGTTTGTCAGCTTGAATAAATTTTCAGTTGCATAAAAAAAAAAAAAAAGTCTGATTATTTGAGGCATATTTGAGATAGATTTTAAAATGTTTAAAATAACTTATGTTTTATTTAAAATCACTATGGAACTTGTATTAAATTATTCAAAACCGATGTTTATGTTGAGAAAATTTTGTTTATGTAAAATCAAACATTATATTAATTTTACCATGCATGATAATTTTATTGTTTGGTAGAAATTTAGTTCAACGTCATGATCATGATTACAGGTTCGATCCCAAAATTTGATATTGGGCTCTTATTTATTTGAGAGTCTACTCTCTTTGTAGCATTTATAGTCTCTCTTCCATAACTTCTACTAAAAAAAATAACATTACATTGGTTTTAATGATTAATGACATAATTTTGAATATATAAAAAGAACAATACTTGGGTCCTTATTACTAAGAACTCAAGCCCTCGTTACCTATGATGATGACGACATATTTTTTTTCGGTTTGAAAAAAGAGTTTAAACTTATGATTATCATTTTGGATAAAGAGAAGTTCATCCTTATTATTAAGAATTAAAGTATTGTTTATATAAAAATAATTATAACTATTTAAAAATTATTCACACCTGCACTGAAGGGTGATTTTGACATTAATAATATATTTTTCTTAAACCAATGCTGATTTTGGTTGTTTAGATTTGGCCTAAACTTAGCCAAAATCTACCTACTTATAAGATACTTTACACACATCATAGCCTTTCTAAAAAGAATCGTTTAGAGAGATTAATATATATACTAAAAAAACTGTTTCATATAGATACATTTTTTTTTTTTTTGTGATTTCAAAAAAAAAAAAAGATAGACTTTTTTTTTATAGTCCAATTGCATTCCTTTCTAATTTCTAAAATATTGCAAATATGTCTAATCAATTAAATAAATGAAATTAAAAGAATTGACCAAAGACAAAAATACCCTTTATTTTACCATTTTTATATATTAAAAAATCTTTAAAATCAAGAAAATCGTGGCTCTACGCGTTTGGAGACTGATTGAAGGAGCTACTCAACTCCTCCAAACTTGTGTAGGATAGTAACTCGACTCAATTTAGAATTGAAAAATATCGCGTTAAAAATATTTTATTTTAAAATATAGAGATAAAATAAAAATTACACTCAAAATTTTAAGGTTAAAAATGTTTTTTTTTTTTGTTAAAATATCATTTTAGTCCCTCAACTATCATAAAAATTTCATTTTGATCTCTAAACTTTCAAAAGTCAAAACTTGGTCTCTCAATTATTATAAAAGTTCAATTTTGGTCCCTAGACTTTCAAAAGTTCAAAATTGGTCTCTTAACTTTGTAGAAAGCTTAAAAATAGTCCTTCCCTTCAAAATTTTCTAATGTCCGTTTGTTAGCTGATGATGTGTCAAAAAAGAAACAATAAAATGGATTTTATCTAAACAAATGAAATTAAAAAAAAAAAAAAACATGTAGCTTGCTTCATCAACATCTAAATCCTCTTTTTATTCAACATTTTATTTGAACCCTTCTACGTCATTTGAGCAAAGTTAGCCACTTCTCAAACGCCATTAGAAGTTTTATCTTTCTGATTTCAAGTTTTTAGGGTCAAATTCACATTCAAAGCCTAAAATGTTAAGTAAAATTACTTATAAATCCATTTACCATTTTTTTTATTCAACCTTTAAAAAAAAAAAAAAAAATTTATCCAAATCCATTTACCATTTTTTTTTATTGTTCCTTTTTTGACACATCATCAATTAACGAACGGACGTTAGAAAATTTTGAAGTGAGAGACTATTTTTAAGCTTTCTACAAAGTTGAGGGACCAATTTTAGACTTTTGAAAGTCTAGGGAGCAAAATTGAATTTTTATGATAGTTGAGAGACCAAATTTGAACTTTTGAAAGTCTAGGGACCAAAATGGAACTTTGATGATAGTTGAGGGACCAAAATGGTTTTTTTTTTTCTAAGATTGTACATGGTCCGGATAGACTTGAGTTATGGAAGTTTTATGAACCAACTCAAATTTATTTGGTTGGATTAGAGCAACTCTGTCTATTAGAGGAACCCAACTCTATAACCTTATATTTTTAGGTTGGATTTTTGGGTTGTGTTAATCTATTTTTCTCTCCATGATTCAATTCATAGGCCGTAAATATGTAAAAAGAAAAAAAAAGATATTATACTTACATCTATGTTACCTATTTTATTAGTGCATATTTTTCTTACAACTAGAGGTGTACATGGTGCAGGTTGAGTTGGATTGAGTTGGGTTCTCGAATTATGTTACTCTCATTTTTCATTTATAAGATTTAACTCAAAGCTCGTAACTATGTAAAAACAAATGCATAAAATTATATTTTAACCTAGATTATCTATCTTAGTAGTGTATATTCCTTATAAGCTTCTAGCGTTAGCGAGAAAACTACCTATTTCAAGGTAGGATCCATATCGATAGATTTTTTCTATGGCGAAGAAGGTCTGAAAGCACGTAAATAGCTTATGAGAGAAACCTACTACTTAAGGTCTTCTCTTGAAGAGGTGTTTTACGCACTTGAATCTTTATCAATAACAATAGGAAAGAAGTTGCCTAATTAGAATCGTTATGAAGTTCACTTATTTTCTTGTGTTAGGGCGGGGTAAGTATATGTTGCGACATAACTAAAGCACAAGACCTCCCGTTGTAATGGAAGGAAAAAGAGGAATTGGTTAGTTTGGTAGACTTTTAAGCTTTCTTAGAAGTCTTACAAGTATGATAAAAATATATCTTATTAACTTAACTTATCTTACATATACATACATTATTCTTAGTATGCTAAGAATTTGAATTTGATTGAACAAGCTAAAAAGTAACCGATCCAATTCAACAAAAATTATAAAATCATAAGTGAACTCAATAAAACGAAAATGAAGATCCAACTCAACACATACAATTTGGGTTGAGTAGTTGAAATTGCCCACATTTTTTTTTTTTACAACCCCACCTTTTTCCTTAAAAACTGACCATCTACTCCAATTTTTGCATGTAATTTAGGGAAATGACCAAACTATGGGCCTGTTTCCTCAATTTGAGTGAAAGGGAAAGGCCCATTAAACCCCCATGTGGGCCTATCTAGGGCTCCATTGCTGACAGCTTCCAACAGAAATGGCGGCCATCATCTCCATCTCCTCTCTCACCTACTTATTATGCTCACCTCAACGTTTCTCAGATTCATTTTTTTTTTTTCATTTGTATTATTCTCTTCTTTATTCTTGTTCTTGGGATCTTAGGGTTCGATCTCGTTTGTTACAGTGAAATTTTGCAGCATATTGAGGTCGTTTTTGGCTTGCGTTCCCTCACTACAAAATGTTTTTGGTCGATTGGTTCTATGGAGTTCTTGCATCCCTTGGATTGTGGCAAAAGGAGGCCAAGATCCTCTTCTTAGGGCTCGATAATGCTGGCAAAACGACCTTGCTTCATATGTTGAAAGACGAGGTGCGTTTCTTTTAGTTCATTTTGCTCAATTAGTGTATGTATTGTAAATTGATGAAGTGCATTCGATTGAGAGATTGTAATGTCACGAGTCTGGAATCATGATTGTTTTTGTTTGTTAATTATGGTTTAGTTTCAGATATTTCCCGAATCATGTGATTAAATTAATGTTTGGATTAAGAATTCAGAAAGCATAAAAGGGTTAATTTGGGTTGATTTCTCAACGATTTTTTTTTTTTTTTTTTTTTTTGAATCTGATGCGTTGATTTGATTTACCCTAAATGTGGGGTTATGACTGCTGGATAATTAATTAGTTTATTTCGTTAACTTCTTGTCATATTGCAGAGATTAGTTCAACACCAGCCGACCCAGCATCCAACTTCGGAAGAGTTGAGCATTGGTAAGATTAAGTTCAAGGCTTTTGATCTTGGAGGGCATCAGATTGCTCGCCGAGTTTGGAAAGATTACTATGCTAAGGTATATTTGAGTTGAAAGATCCCATATCATTGTTATTTTATTTGAGTTGAATTGAAAGTATTTGAACATGAGCTAATCTCATCAGTTTCACACTATTTTCTTGCCTTCATAAACACAAAGCTTTTCATGTTTTTTCGATTATTGAGAGCCAGAAATGTTATAGTTATTTGCAGATAGCATATCATCTTCTTGAAATGGTCTGCTTTTATTACATAATTGCACTTTTTCTCTGTCATTCATACTATTTTTGAACTGCATATTATACTGTTGAATGCTGTTAGAGACCCTGAGTACTGTCTGAGCATATTGCCTTCTTTGAGTTCAAGGAAAGATTAATACCTGTCCTCCTAAACAATATCTTTGCTCCCAATTGCCAAGTACAGTTTCTATATACAATGATTTCCACTACGTCTGTGGCTGTTTCAACTCTGAAGTTTCTTATTATTTTCAAAATGTTTCCTTGCCTTCATAATCCCAGACAATCTTTCTCTTTGTATTTTTCTGTTTCATGGGAGGCAGAAATTACATGGTTATACGCTGATAGCACATCTTCTCATTGAAAAGGGCTGCTTATAGTTCATAACCATACATTTTTATCATAATTCAAAGCTTTCAACCATAAATGATTGAGATATTTACAGAAGTTATTTTTATCTCATTTATGATTTACCATATTTATGATCCCATTTTACTCTATTACTGTTTTTCCTTCTTTGTGGAGGAAAAATTGATACCTTTGATTCCAAATGCAAACTATGGTGTTAACATAGGTCAATTTTATCTACTGTTGTGGTTATTTGATCAATCTGACTGTGTTCAAATGTTAGCCTGCCTTCATAATCCCGGACTAACCTTCTTGTGTTTTTCTGATTCATGGGAGGCACACATTATGTGGTTATTCGCTGATAGCGTGTCTTCTACTTAAAAGAGTCTGCTTTTAGTATATAACCGTACATTTTTTATTGTCTTCAAAACTATTATTCTTTATAAATAGTATTTACTGATATTTTAAATGGCATTTATCATATTTTAATTTGAAGTACCGAGTAACTTTATTGCTATTGCATTCTTCAAGAAAGGAGGATTGAAAAATTTGCTGCCAAATGTTTTAACTATCGTTTCAACCTGCATGTTTTTGTCTCCCTTCAAAGTTATTTGAACTTAATCCATCTCAGTGTTTTCAAACTGTTCCTTTGCCTTCATAATCCCAGGCATATCTCTTTCTATTTTTCTGATTCATGGGAGGCAGAAATTACATGGTTATTTGCTGATAGTACATCTTCTCGTTGAAAAGTTCTGCTTATAGTTCATAACCATACATTTTGATTATAATAATTCTAAGCGTCCAACTGTAAATGATACTAAAGTTTTATTCTCTTTTACATTTTGCCATAGTTATGATCCCATTTTACTTCATTACTGTTTGTGGTTATCTGAACTCTGAATAATCTCATTGAGTACAAATGTTACCCTGCCTTCATAATCCCGGGCTAACCTTATTGTGTTTTTCTGATTCATGGGAGGCACAAATCATTTGGTTATTCGCTGATAGCATATTTTCTTCATAAAAGAGTCTGCTTTTAGTATATTACCATACATTTTTCTTGTATTCAAAACTATTATTCAACTTTAAATAGTACTTGCTGGTATTTTAAGCGACAAATACCATATTTGAATCGGAAGTATCAAGTTACTGTATTGCCTTCTTCAAGGAGGGAGGACTGCTTCCAAATGTTTTAACTATCATTTCAACCTGCATGATTTTTGTCTGCTTTAAATGTATTAACTATCGTTTCAAACAGCATGATTTCGTCTACCTTCACAGTTATTTGAACTTTTAACCATCGCAGTGTTATCAAAATGTACATCTTCCTTATAATCCCAGACAAACCTCTTTGTATTTTGCTGATTCATGGAAGGCAGAAATTATATGGTTATTCGCTGATTGTGTATCTTCTTATTGAAAAAGGGTCTGCTTTTAGTATATAACCATACATTTCTCTTGTCGTCAAAACTATCCTTGTACTACAAATTCTACTCACTGACAAGACATTCACCATATTTGAGACCCAATGTGCACTACCATATTGCCTTCTTTTAGGAATGATTGAAATCACAAATATTAAAAAAGTTCACATACATCAATTTTCTCCTTTTGTGGTTATTTGAACTTTGAACCATCTCAGTTTTTTCAAAACATTTCCTTGCCTTCATAATCCCAGACAAAACATTTTTGTGTTTTTCTGATTCATGGGAGGCAGAAATTACATGGTTATTCGCTGATAGTATATCTTCTCCATGAAAGGGTCTGCTTTTAGTACATAACCATACATTTTTCTCCTCATCGAAACAGTTATTCCATAATTTATATGCCGATACTTTTTATGGTATTAATTAACCATAATTGAAATCTCATGTATTACTGCGTTGTCTTGTTGCATTCTTGGAGGAGGAAAACTAAATTTTTTGGGTTTTAGCATACATTAAGTATGAAATGAGTGTAACTCAACTAGAATAAGGCTTGTACTAACAACCTCGAGATCAGAGGTTGAATTCCCCCCATCTCACATTGTCGAAAAAAAACCCTCTGCAATTGTCTTAACTCTCAACTATCTGATTGGTTTAAAAATGTTTCCTACTTTCATAATCCCAGTAAACATTTTTTGTAGTTTTCGGATTCATGGGAGGTAGAAATTACGTGGTTATTCGCTGATGGCATACCTTCTTCCATAAAGGGTCTGCTTCTAGTACATAACCACAGATTTCTTTTTCTTGTTTTTGTCATTAAACCATTCTTTAACTATAAATTATATCTATTGATATCTTATTTGATAATAACTTATTAGAGATCCCAAGTACTTGCTCATGGTTTTATATGCATATGGAATCCAAGTAGCTCTGTGAAAATTGCCTATAATTGTGGCCTTTAATATGTTTCCAAATCATTTGTCTGCCTCTGTCAAGCTATCTGTTTGAGCTGTTTACTTGCTATCAAATGATCTTATATCCTGTTAGTTCATCTTGCCTCGTTTTGCTCTCATATATTTCTTTAATATGTCGAAACCATGTGCTTAAATATGTTGTTGTTGTTGTGTGAAGGTGGATGCCGTAGTTTATCTTGTTGATGCATATGACAAGGAGAGATTTGCAGAGTCGAAAAAAGAGTTGGACGCGCTGCTCTCTGATGAATCATTAGGTGATGTTCCATTTCTGATTCTGGGCAATAAGATTGATATTCCATATGCTGCATCGGAAGACGAGTTACGGTACAGCTTGGGCCTAACAAACTTCACCACTGGCAAGGGTAAGGTAAGCCTGTCTGACTCGAATGTTCGTCCTCTCGAGGTTTTCATGTGTAGCATTGTGAGGAAAATGGGTTATGGGGATGGTTTCAAATGGCTTTCTCAGTACATCAAGTAGATGCCATTTTCTTTGTGCTGAGAAACAAATTATTTGTTCAACCTTTACTTTTCACTGTTTTTTGTTGATATGAATCTATGAGGGGTAAGATTTGTTTTTACCTTTTTCATTTCCAATTGAAACTTCCCATACCAAAATTTGATTATATAAAGGGTGTAGTGAACTGGCTACTCTATTCTTCGTTGATTCTCTCTGTATACACTTGTGGACATTTGATTATATAAAAGAGATGAAAGTTTCTCGAGTCTTCAAGGTATGTTTCTTTGGTGGTATCAAGTTTGAAACATACGAGTGAGTTTAGTTGTAAAATTTATTGTTGCACCGATCTTGAGTTTTAAAAACTTTTCTTCCGGTATAATTCTCACTTGGGATGTATTAACGAAATATGTTAATTTATTCGTGAACTAAACCAACAGTAATTTTGGGATTTGGTGTAGTACCCAAAATGTTATTATCTTCCAATTCTAAAAGAAGTCTCCATTTTATTTAAGATGAATTTCAAGTAAGGGCATTTTATGTAGCATGGAGCATCCATAACAACTATTTTTCTTTATGTTAACAACTTTTTTGGTGTGCAATTTGGTATATAGGTTAGTATAATCAGTAATTAAAAAGTTATTGTCTGAAAATGGTGATGATTATTCGAGTAAAAAAGAGATGCTTATAAATGTTTAAGTAGGCACTAAAAAATATAACTATATTTATAACTTTATTGTACCACATATTTACAAATATAACAACTATTTATCTTGACTTCTTTCTTATCCTCTACTCTTCTATCAAGATTACATGTTTACTTACACTTATAGGTAAAGTAGTTGCGTTTCACTTTGCTAATTTCCTTTCTATCTGGGTATAACCTCTTTGAGAGTTTTAAATGCAGCTATAAAATAGAGATGTAGCTTAGATTTAAGAATGTCATAAAAATAAAGGTTTGACATGTAAATTAAATCAATCAAGCCATTAATTGGGGATGTAGCTTAAATGGTAGACCACTCTCGCATGTGATTTAATATCTCAAAATTTCATTTTTCATAATATATGGTGAGTTATTCAGATTTAAGAGATTTATAAAAATAAAGGCTTAAAATATGTACTTAGTTGGGGATGTAACTCAGATGGTAGAGCGCTCACTAAGCGAGAGGCACAAGGATCGATACCCTGCATCACCAAACTCTTTTTAAGTTTTATTACTTATATTTATTATTATCTCAATATTTAATTAAGAATGCCATAAAAACAAAGCTTTAAAACATAAACTAAGTCAATCAAGCCATCAACTGGGGATGTAGCTCAGATGGTAGAGTGCTCGCTTAGCATGCGAGAGGTACGGGGATCGATACCCTGCATCTCCAATTCTTTTAAATTTTATTACTTTTATTTATTTTTATCTCAAAATTTCATTTTTCATAATACATAGTGAATTTATAGAGATTTAAAAACATAGTGGGTAACGATTTAAGAAATTAAATAATAGGTAACTTCCATTCTCAATTGGGAATGTAGTTCAAATGATAGAGTGCTCGATTTGCATGTGATAGGCATGATGATCAATAACCTCAGCATCTCTAAAATACATTCTTTTTTTACATCAACCCAAAAACATAGGAAAATAAGATAACTGAAGTAAATTATGACTGCAAAATTTATTACAATTATAATTTTTTTGTACTTTCCATGAAACAGCAGCAGCAACTTCATCCAAAGAGAAGCTACACATGAACACCGTAAGGGTTGGTAGAGTGTTGATTTCATTCTTTGGTGGTAATTCAGTTCAATGCTACGCTCACGGGTTCGATTCTAGAAATCAGTTTTTTACTTTCATTTATTTGAGATCAATAAGACCTTTTATGTAGGATTTGTGATCCCCTCTCCCTAAACCCTAATATGTATGTATCTATAT
>JBBMKA010083653.1:0-14054 GCA_037833695.1 Sechiopsis laciniata | reverse complement strand
AGAAAATAAGGGTGAGTACAAAGGCACTCAGTAAGAATCCCCAACCGGGGTACAGTATGAAACAACGCATCATCTAGTAATCAAGTATACAAGCAAACAGTTACCAATACAGAACCCGGGGACAAGATGTCCATACAACTCTTGGGTCAACGGAAGTCTCTAACTCCCGGCCAAGTGGTCAGCTCAATAACTGACTCTGAACAGATATCTTTGAGGGTCTCTACCCTCGGCCTAAGTGACCGCTCAACAGCTGGTCCTGTCCAGCTTTCCAAACTGGTCCTGGGACGTCCGAGAGAGTACCCAGTGTCTGGCTCTAGACTCGAGAAGAAAGTGGTGTACTCACGAACATTAGCCTGAGGGAGCTCTCCGCCCGACGACTAACGAGTGTGCGCGCACACCATATACTACTGCAAACTGCGTAAATGTGGGGGCCTAGGGACATACTACGCCAGTCCAAGTATGCATGCCTAAAGACTCGGAAGCGGTGTCACTGATCTACAGTAGCGCGAGACCCTCGGCGCTCGACTGTAGCAGCCTGAATACCACCGACGCCTGAAGCTAAGAACCGGCCAAGGTAGGCTTACACCATTGGTAGGGTTCTGCTCTAGCAGGCTACAGTCTAGGCTTATGTCGGTGTGGTAGCTACTCCACACCCGGCTGTCGGGGGTAAGGAATCTGTCCTCACAGCCCGACTCGTGGGGACACGTACGTTGGTCCACTCTTAGCCTCTGAATGATGACAACCTAACAGTTCTATCTAACATTACCCATTCCCTATTTCTTAACAAACAAACATGCTTCAATACAATTAACCCTAGCATGGTACTACGAGTTTAAAACAGGAATCAATCATGCTGGAAGAACAAACCTAGCATGGCACTAACATGTGAAAATAAGAGTCAAACATGCTAGCAGAACATATCAGCACAACAAGTCCCTATCCACGAAACATGCTCGTAACCGTATAACTAGCATACAAGAAAGCAATTAGAGAAGTCTCGCAGGGTCCACACAACCCCGGTAAGAAATTCTTACCTGGAGAACAAGTAGAAAACACAAGTATAACGTGCTCCTTGAGCTGTAGTACCAACACGAACCTAAGCAGAAATAAAAGTAAGCACAAATCAATATCTAAGCAGCTCACTAACTAGGTAACCAACTTACAAGGCTGGGAACAAGGAAATTACCCTAAACCGAGATCTAGGCAGCTCGACAGTAAGGCTCTCGGCGAAGGCAAGGTGAGGGCGAAGCTGCTTGGAGAACGGGTTGCTCTCTGGAGTGAGCGGCACAGCGACAGGCTCGGCTGCAGATGTGTGGCAGAATGTAAGCGGCTGCGACACGGAGCGGATGTGTGAACGGGGTGAACGACAGGGGTGAAGGCGTGCAGCTTCGTGGGCGTGAACGTGGCGACTCGAGGGCGAGCAGGCTGTGAAGGCGGTGTCGCGAGTGAGGTTGGCGTGCAGTTCGCTCGGGCGAAAGTGGCGATGGCGCGATGAAAGGTGATGCGAAGCAGTTGGGATTGCCAAGGCTGGATGGCGATGGAACTCGGGCGATGGCGTGCGGCAGACGATGGAGTTTCAGTGATGGATCTCGATAGAACAAGGCTTCGGTGAAGGAACTTGATGTTGTTGCAAAAGGAGTTAAACCTCCTCGGCTAGGTGATGTGCGGCAACAAGGTGGAGCTTACGGCAATGGGAGAAAGAAGGGAAGATGTACGATTTGGGAAGAAGATCCGTGAGGGAGAAGAGGAGAAAAGAAGAAATCCCAAGGAGAGAAAAACAAAACGATCTGTGGCTTTCTTTTTGCGTTTTGGCCTTTAGACAGACGACACGAACGCAACCCTTCTCTTTTTAATCGAAAAAACAATCTTCACCTGCCACGTGTCCCTGGCAACCCGCCTTCGAGTCCCAGCGAAGACACATTTTTCTCCTTTTTCCTTCTTTTAAATAACACCTCTAAACTCTAACCAACAGGCTTCGAGTCCTGGCGAGGACACCTTTTTTTTTCTTCTCTTTTATCCAAAAGAACTCTCAAGATGCAACACTAACCCTGGAAACCTGAAACCGAGAAATAATCGAACTCAGCAGATAACAGAAACTGCCCTGAAGCCCTGGATAATTACAAAACTAACCCTGAAGGCAAAATTACCAAAATGCCTCTAAAGGCTCAAACTGCCCTAAGGCCCAACCGAACAACCGAAAAAGCAACTGAATAAACCTGGAGAACCGGAATGGAAAACTGGGCCGTTACAAATAGATTCAATAACTTCCAAAGCATCAGACTCCACCAAAATTGGGGGAAGTCACTGGATCTTAGACTCAACTATATGTTTGAGCCCGTACCGAATAGCTAACCCCTCTAGGAACTTAACAGATAAGTTCTTCAACTTTAACCTCCAACCCACCAGCTTAGGACGCTTTTTCAAGTCACGAACAATCCAATCAATCCCCCATCCACAGAAGAGAGGGATGGGCCAGCATTCAGGTTCTAACAGCCGTGGGGAGGAGGCTTCCTCTTTTCCTTTGCTGCCAAACCAACATGGGGTTTTGACATTGTAGATCCTGCAAGCATCAAAGAATGTAAGTTAATAGACTTATTAATCATCCCACAGAGATTATGAAACTCTAAAGAAATGTTGTTATTGATGCCAAGATTTCTAAAGTTCCATATACTTTAAATAATAATTATAGGTTTGAAGAGCTTGTCATTTGTAACTCTTAGATAAATTCCTTCCTGAAAAAATAATCAAAATTAGTAAACTAAGGAAATATATGCTTCCAAGCCCGAATCTATATTTTACAATCTTTAAGAATGTGTATATTGGTTTCCCGAGCCTTGCCACATAAATGACATCTCTCATTGATATCATTCTCTTATTTTAGATATTGCATCTAGAAGGAATCTGATTTAACAGCACTGGCCAAGCCCTCTACATACCTTTTGGGGAGATATTAATCTTCCAAAAGCTATTCTAGACCAAGGCTCTGAGTCTCATATTAGAAGGGGAACTCACTTCCCCATTTGAACATCTTAACACAATACGGTAAGCACTTTTGTCCAAAAACATCCCCTTCAAATTATGATTCCAAACAATCTCATCAGTACCACTGACATACTTAGCGGCGTGTTAACAATAATCGGGGCATCCTCTTTGTAGAGAAGATTCTCAATAAGATTTACATTCTAGGACTTACCAGCAATCGTAAGCTCACTTACATATTTATCTTTTCACTCCCTTTTAACCCCGTCGTGTTAAATATGAATTACACATCAAATTATACTAACTCTTATGGTGAGTTTAGATGAACCTTGGGTTAGTCTTGGGTTAGGTTAACTAACCAATTGTGGGTGTGTGAATAGAGTTATATATAAATCTCCTTGGGTCTCCTTCTTCCTTTGAGAGAAACCCTAGTCACCAAATTTGAGAGCTCTTAATATTCATCAATGGCAATTATGAGTGAGTGATCAAGATTGATCATCTCACATTCTGAATAGTGGAGTAGGCTAGTCCGAACGACTTTACATCGGTGTGTTAATTTCTCCTCCATTCCTCTTTACTTTGTTAGATTTTTATCTATTTGTATATGGTTTGAATCTAGAATTTGTACTCTGATTTAGTATGTTTAGATCTGATATTTAAGCATTAGAATTGAGGAATTTGTTCAAAAATTTGGTATCAGAGCCTATTGAGGCTTTTAGTTTTTTTTTTTTGCTGCAATTTAATTTCAGATCTGTTAGATAGCATCGATTTCACCCAACATCAACGCATCTTCGAATTTGGCGTTTAATGATCAAGGATTCTTGTGATTCTTGATGGGTGTTTTATGAATCGAGCTGCAGTTTGGCTTAGTATTTTCAGAACTTCAATTCTCTAACGTCAATTTGTATTCGCCTTTGAAAATATTCATCTGTTGCATCATAGATTGAAATCGGTTTTCACTTCAATTCTTTTTATTGGGAGATTTCGGCACCATCTTCAAACCAATGGCGTCGCTTATTAGGAAACAAGTATCGGTATAATAGGATGTGTTGTTTTTAGGTCTATTTTGTGGGTTTAAGCTCCAAAATTCAGTAAATCAACGACGATTTGAAGTATCAGTGATGATCTGATTTCAACGTCTGCGAAGTCGATTCCATCAATTGAAATTTTTTTAAGTCAATTTCATATGTAGCAGCTCGATTTCGGCTAATTTTGAGTAGAGCTTTTTATGATCAATTTTGTTTAGACTTCAGGCATTAATCCGATTCAGCCATTGGCCTTTCTCATCGAAAATTTTCGTGGATGATTTTTTTTTATTCCTCTGTTATTGAGTAGTTCGATCGGAAATTTCAGATCGTTTTTGGGCTTTTTTATTCTATCATCAACCTTCATTCTAGCGTGTTCTTAGTTTTTCGACAGTTTTGCATTGTTTTGTTTGATCCTTAGGGATTGAAGTCACCAGCTTCTATTGTTATCAGCATGGAGATTTTGATATTGGTCTACATCTTGTTTAAATTCGACCAAATCTTGGCAAATTCTCCATCGATGGACAAGTTTTGTGCTAATTAAAGCAACTTTTGGTGTGGTTTTGATTATCATTAATTGGTTATTGAAATCAGTTCTCTGTTGCCCCTGTACTGTATTTCCAGGTCAGTTTTCTCCTTTGAAGTGCTTTATATCTATTCAACATATTATAAGTTAATTTCAAGTCATGTTTGAGTTACTGTTTTAGCTAATCTCAGCCACTATGCACTTGAAATGCCTTATTGAAAAGGATAATTTTTGAAATTAAGTTGATATGTTTTAAGTTGAACGATTGCTTTGATATGCTTATGAAATTGAACTGGAAATCTTTTAACGTGTTCTATGTATTGGGATTTTTTTTTTTTGTGAAGTTGTTATTGGTCCGTTAGTATGTCGATCCTGTGACATTTGATTGCAATTCTATGAGATTTTGAATTGAAAGTTTGATAATTTTTTTGAAATTTGATCTAATTTTGGGAATTTTTTTAGTTGGAATTTTGAGTTTGAAATTGGAATTCTGATAATTTTGTTATCAAGTTTGGCTGAATTTAAATTTGTTGATTTGAAATTCTGAGACTGAATATTGTAAAAGTTGCTTTGAGACTGAATTTGGCTGAATATTGTGGAGTTTGGTTGACTCGTCATTTGTACTATTTTCGATTTGTGGCTTGCTAAATTTTCTGAGTTTCACTGTTCTCCTGCAATTTTGATTATCCATATAAGATGTCTGCTAGATTTCAGTTAGACAAATTTGATGGGTCAGAGGATTTTGGTTTGTGGAAAAAAAAAATGAAAACTCTTTTAGTGCAACAAAAGGTTGCTAGAGCCTTAGATAATCCTCCTAAATGGCATCTAACCATGTATGAGGACGATAAATCAGAGGCATTAAAGATAGCCTATAACACCATAATCCTTCATTTAGCTGATAACGTTCTGAGAAGGGTTAGTAGCATAGACGATGTAGCCTCTTTGTGGTCCAAACTTGAAGAATTCTACATGTCGAAATCTCTATCCAATAATATTTATTTGAGAGAAATGCTATTTGGACTTAGGATGGATCCTTCTAAGGGTTTAGAGAAAAACATTGACGCGTTCAATAAAATTTGTGGCGACTTGGCGAATATCGGGGAGAAGCTTTATTCTGAGGATCAAGCAATCATTCTCCTCAATTCGTTACTCGAGAAATTCGAAGAGCTTAAATCAATCATTAAGTACGGCAGAGAGACTTTGACTCTAGATATTGTTTTAGATTCTTTGAGATATAGGGAGTTGGTGATGAAAATTGAAAAGAAGGATTATGAGGCCTTGTTTACGAAGATTAAGTTTTCTAGAGGCCAAGGCAGTTCAGCAAGTAAATCGAGCTCTAAGTATGATAAGGGAAAACAAACATTAGAGCAGAAGAGAGTTACTTGCAATTACTGCATAAAAGATGGTCATACTAAGTATGAATGTCCCATTCTGAAGAGGAAAGGTAAGTTACCTGTTCGGATAGTTGATGATGATTCAGCTAACTTCCTCAAGAATTATGATTCGGGTGAGGTGCTCTTGGCTGCAAATTCTAAAATTTTGGACCCTTCAAATAATTTGTGGATTGTAGACTCTAATTGTTCATTCCACATGTCCCCCTTTGAGCACAATTTTGAAAATTTGAAAATTCTAAATAATGACAAGGTTTTGTTGGCTAATAAGCTTCAGCTTGAGATTAAAGAATTAGGTTCTGTTTGGTTTAGCATGAATGATGGTTTCGTCAAGATGCTAACAAATGTGAAATTTGTTCCAGGTCTTTAGCAAAACCTTATCTTGTTAAGTATTTTGAATGTTGTTGGTTATAACTACTCATTTAGTAATGGCTTACTTTATGTGAGTAAGAATTAAGTTGTCTGGAAAGCTTAAAAATGGTTTATACATTCTACAAGGCAAAGCTTTTCAGCAAGAGATTGATGTAGTTTCTGATAAATTTGTTAAGACTCCATTTGAAATTTGTCAGTTTCATCACTAGAAGTTAATTGTGTTGTTCATAAGTAGTTTAGTTCTGATTTTTAGTTTTTTTTTTTTATAAATGTTTGATTGTTGATTCTGCTTATGCATCTGAAAATCCTTTTATTGAGCCTTTAGTGCTTGTTAGTGACATTGCACATTTTGATCCTATCTTTGTTGCTCTTGAACTCGAGGATGTTCCTATTGCTTTAGAGGGTAACGTTTAGTTGTTCGATAGGTAGTTGGGCTCGATTGTCGAATTTTTCATATAGGATGTTTGTGGTGAGACCTGAAATTTGTTTGCTTATTATTTTCTATTGTTAGTTTGTGATTAAGTTCGATCTAGAGGGTATTGTATACTCTCGTCCAGATGCAGATTCATTTTCTTTCGGTTACATACATGAAAAAGGGGATAGATATTCTTGATGTGTTCTTGATGTCATTTCTCCCTTTGTGTTCTTGTACGTATCCTTACTGTTGGGCTTTGATTGCATTGATTAGTGTTGTTTGCAGTTCTTATGAGCAGTTTGATTTTTTCATGATTGTTTACTCGTTTGCAAGAAATCTGTTTGATTATTCTATTTTCAGAAAGACTGTTAGTGCTTATTGTTTTGTCTTGATTCTGTTAAGTTTGGATGATATTCTGATGGCTGCTAATAGTTTTGATGAAGTTATGCAGTTTGAAGATTTCTTGATTTGTGAGTTTGATATGAAAGAGGTTTGTTTGTGTTTTTGGAGTATTTGTTTGTACTTCTGTTTCTTGTCATTCTAATAGCATAGTTTGTCAGTTTGTTTCAGCAGTTACATGGATGTTTGACATATTTTGGTGCTGCATTTTGAGCATTCAGATTTTTGTTTTGGACTTTATTTTTTAAGGTCATTTGGATTCTGAATGCATTTGTTTATGAAGAGTTGATTCGTTCCGAATATATTGACTCTAATTTGTGCTGCTTATGTCGTTTGAGAGGGTATTTCCTCATTTGTTTTTATTCCATGTTTCTTGGCAACATTTGTTTTATGATTTGTCTATTTTCGAATTTGGAGAACAGGTTCAGGTTGCCGTTGGTGGATTTAGTTCACCATCCTGCTAAAGTTTTGAATTCTGAGGTCTTAAAGACCGTTCTGATTTGCTCGTGCCTAGCAAAGTTATGATCTAGTTTTGTCTAGAATTTTGATATTATGATGCCATTTTTTATATGTACTTCAAGAGGGTAATTTGTTAAATATGAATTACATATAAAATTGTATTAACCCTTATGGTAAGTTTAGATGAACCTTGGGTTAGTCTTGGGGTTAGGTTAACTAACCAATTGTGGGTGTGTGAATAAAGCTATATTAAAGTTCCTTGGGTCCCCTTCTTCCTTTGAGAGAAACCCTAGCCACCAAATTTGAGAGCTCTTGATATTCATCAATGGCAATTATGAGTGAGTGATCAAGATTGATCGTCTCACATTCTAAACAGTAGAGTATGCTAGTCTGAACGATTTTACATTGGTGTGTTAATTTCTTCTCCATTCCTTCTTTACTTTGCTAGATTTTAATCTATTTGTATATGGTTTGAATCTGAAATTTGCACTCTGATTTAGTATGTTTAGATATGATATTTGAGCATTAGAATTGGGGAATTTGTTCAACACGTCAACATACGGGTTCCCTACTCTATTTAACAAAGGGTCACTCCCAATGATAATTTTTCTCCCACGCCCAACCTTCCACCTATACCCTTCCTTGAAGATGTCCCTCTCCCAAACAATGCTCCTCCAAGTTAAAGATGGGGTTGTTCCCTAAGGATGCATTCAGAAAATCTCCATTTATGAAATACTTTCCCCTAAGAACTATACTCAAAATATTATTTGGATTCCAAAAAATCCTTCAACTATGCTTTGCAAGTAGAGCTTGGCTAAAAAGATTAAGATCCCTAAGCCCAAGAACGCCCCTATCTTTGCTAATCCCCATCTTCTTCCAACTCATCCAATGCATTTTCTTCTTTTTATCCAACTACCCGCCCTATAAAAAATGAGCGCAAAGATTCACTAAATCTTCATTGAAAGATTTAGAGAGCCTAAAACAACTCATAGCATATGTGGCGATAGCCTTCCCAACTGCCTTGATAAGAACCTCTTTACCCCCTCTATAGAGCATCTTCCCTTTCCAAGACTAAAGACATTTTTCAAGCCTTCCTTTAATAGACCGAAAGAGAGCCCTTTTATTCTTGTAATTTTGGGACAAGATACTCAGATGGATCCCTAGATTCCATTAACTTTCACTCCAAAATTTTTACTCATCTTGTCCCATTCTTTACTCTTCACATTTCCATTAAATAACATCGAAGACTAATCAAAATTAATAGTTTGACCTGAAGCTTCCTCATGGCAATTTAAAATGTCTTTAATCTTATTGCATTGAATCACATCAGCCTTAAAAAACAACAAACTATCATTTGCGAAAGTATCTTCTCATATTGTTGAACTTTAAAAAATATATATAAATAATTTTAAAATTGATTGGCAAAATATAATACTGGCAAATACATTGTCAACAAGAGCAATAACTCAACATCAGTCCATAAATTAGAAGGCTATGGTTTTGAATCTATGATAGTGAGTTAAAGTGAACTAGTTTGCGTATGACTCAGTTTTCTTATCTAAACAAGAATTAGAATACTTTATTGGCAACTTTCCTTCCTATTTTTCTTTGTGAATATTTTTGGTTAAGTTCGATCGAGTCTCTATATATTTTTATCTATAAATTCAACGGTATTTAATATAGGAATACAATTCAAACAATGAATCAATTAAGATCTAATCTTCAAAGCTACAAAGCAAACTTGTAGTTATTGGATAGTTTGGCCAATCAAGCTATGCCCAGACAATAAATATAACTCACCAAAAAAGTAATGTAAATTCAAGTGGATTAGGACGGGGATTGTGGAGGTTATATTTTTCTATTATCAAATTAATTAGTCAAATTCAAAAAATAATTATAAATATGATCACTTTTTAAAAAAAATTAAAAATAAAGTCCTATATATTAATAATAAATAATACTATATTAATTAGTATTAATAATATAATATTGAAACGTATTAATGACTAAATATTTTAAAATTTGACTACATTTATAATTATTTTATTACATCAATTACATTTTTCCTTAATTATAAGCCTGCATTAGTAAAATCTCAACTTTCTTTTGTGGTTATTATTCAAACACACAATTTTAATTACATTCATTTCAGTTCGTTAAATTGGATTTTAAAACATACGTTAGTGCCCTAAATATATAGTTAGCAAAAGTTTGGAATCTTGACTAAAAGAAATGAAGGTTGAAAGAGGTATGTGACATGTATGCCACCAATTAGGTTATTTTTAACTTGGTTTGTAAAGTAAACAAGAATACTTTAAGAATTTATTTAGAAAAAAGAAGAATAAAAATGATTATCTAAAAGATGAAAATTAGAGATAATGATTATAAAAAAGAATAATTATATATGTTTAAGATGAAGAAAATTATTATGAAGACAACTTGTTATATTTATTTTTGTAAAATTGAAATTTTAAAAAAGGTATTAGTAGTAAATAGCTAACTTTATGAATTTTATTAAGAAAATTATTTAGCATTTAAATGGGTGTCTAATTTGATAATCGGGATGGAGAGAGAATTTTTAAATTCCCAAAATATCCCATAATTTAATTTATTAAATAATTGATTAAATAATAAAAATTTTATTAAAATAAACGGACTCCCCTCAAATTAAGGAGTAAAAATTCCATTCTAACTAGATGTGAGATTTTTTTTAAAACGTAAAACTAGATCTAATTTCCAAAATATCTTTTTTATTAAATGTATTTTACACAAATATCTATATAAATAAAAGAATCGATGAATCAAATGCTCACAACCAGTTCGATAATTCTCTCCAATTTTCTGAAATCAAAGTAAAAAATCCTCCTTACTGCAGATCAACCCTTGTGCAACCAAGGAGGCAGCTACTGTCCGTTTGTTTTCATGAGTAAGGGCTTGATTGTTCTCTCCCGTTCTAAATTCAAAGAGAAAATGCTCCTCACCGGCCGACCAACAATTGTGGAATAAGTGAGGTCTATTGTTTTGTTCTTTTCCGGCATGAAATGTAAATAATATCCAATACAAGTCACTTCCATCACAATTTAATTTGGGATTAGAGAGATCTATATTCAAATTACAAGACGACATTGATCAACATTGTGTATGGAACCACGATAGTCCAACTTATGTCGTCTATCAAAGCAAATCTTGAATTGAATGAGAATTCTAGAATTTCTAACATATATCACACTACAAAGATGACACTAACAAAGATCGAGATGGACAATAGATGTACATCAGATTTGCAAATGAGATGTTCAATGACTATTGCATAGCGGTCGAAACTGCTCCATTACATACACCTGTGTTAATCCTAAATGAATCTGACATGCCAACTTTATGTACATAGGTGCAACTTGTCAAATGAGTTATTTCTTTCCCATTTTTTAATTAATTTTAATTTTATGTACAGTAATACTACCATGCAATCAATTCTCGAGAAAATGATGTACAACAATGAGTATAAGAACTTATAAACATCCTACGAGTATGGGAAAAGGATGTACAAAAATGTTTATAAAAGCTTATAAACATCGGGACATATTTTTAAATTGGCTGGCAATATCTTTTTGAGTGATTTTCGAAAATGAGTAATTAAAATATTTAATCATTTGGTCAAAAAAATTTCACTATCTTTTTCAAAATATTTAATTGATAGAGATTCTCTAACAGTTTTACAAAAAATCTTTTAAAAAATTAAAAAAAAAACAAATAAAAAAAGGTGGGAGGTTGACAGTGAGAGGTTCGTGGGTGGACGGTGGCTGGAGCTCGACATCGTGGCTTTGGCAAGGGAATAACAACGCAGTTCCTCTTCCTCTACGGTGTAGAAGACGAAGGGTTTACGACATCTTTTTTTTTTTTTATCTTTATTACTTGAATATATTATCTAAATCTTTTAAAATAGATTTTTCCTTCTAAAAATTATAAATTGATAAAAATATTTTGTTATACTAAAAAAAAATTTTAAATAAAGATTTTTCTTGTTATAATATAATCTTTTTAAACATAAAAACGTTATATATATTTTTTGTTTACAGCATAAAAATCTTTTCTTTTTTTTTGAGAAGCATAGACATCTATTTATATAAATAGGGACATAATTGTCAATTAGCATTTACATATTTAATTAGTTATTTCTGAATTTAAAAAAAATGACACTAATTTAATCTCTAAATTTTTTTTGCTATTTACTTAATTAATTTCCAAAACTTAGCCATCTACCTAATTGACCCTTTTAAAAACTTTTGGTATGAATCTTCTCAAATTGAAATTCAAAAGCCCATTTGACCCATTCAAACACTATGGAGCTAAACTTATAAGTATAATTTACCTCTAAAAATTTATTAACATCAATTTTTTTTTTTTTTTTTTAAAGAGATTGTAGTAGATGTATTTTCTCATAAAATAATTATAAATATAGGTAAATTTTAAAGTATTTGTATTTATAATTTTAATAGTATATTATAAATATTCATTAAAATAGTAAAATTGTTTTTTTTTTTTAAATGAATATATTTATAATTATTTTATACCTTAAATAATGTTGCAGGTTTCTTTTTTTATCTTTAAAAAATGTCAAATATTCAATTTATATTTTATTCAATTTTACTCGGACCCTTCTTCTTTACTCAAATTCTATTTAAGACCAAGCCTTTCAACTTCCTTTAAATCAAAATTTCACCTCCAAATGCCGATCTCCGTTTCCCATGGCGGAATCTTCTGAAAAAATCTCTCCCTCCAAACGCCCATTCCATTTTCTCCTCTGTTGCTTTGGATCTTCCCCCAAAGTTCATAACCAAAAGAATCCGGCCAACGGCCGACGGAACCGCCGCGCTCCGTCGCTTAGATTCCGATTCAAGAAATCCTCTGCAACCGTTCCCGTCGACGCCGCCGTTCCATGCCACGATGAAGCCTATTTTACGCCGGAGATAAAAAAACCCCCGCCGTGGCCGCCGGTGAAGTCCAGAACCCCAGTAGTCCGAGCCGAGATGACCGAGTCGTTGAAGCCGAGCCAAACTCGGAAGAAAACTGAGTCAACTCGGTCCGATTCCACGGCTGAGAGATTCCCGCCGGCGAAAAGAACCACCGCGTTGGTGCACTCCGTCTCTCATCCCTCCGTCGCTGCAGTCGTAACCGCCGTGCGGGAGACCTCCGACCAGCGGAAACCTGCTGTGAGGCCGCCGGCGAGTCAACCGGCGAATAAATTGGATCCAGTGATTGTGATTGCTGGGATGGCGATTTTGGTACTGTGGGGGCGAGTCTGCGCGACACTGTGCACGGCGGCGCTGTTCTACTTAAGCCGCCGGTTCGGACCGGAAGTTGGACGGGGTGGCGGCGAGAGGCGGGTTTTTAACCGAGATGGAAGAAGTGGGTTTGGGAAGATTTCTTGAGGGGCTTAGGCGCGAAATATGTTGGTGAATTCGGTTACGGGAAGCCGCCATGTGAGGGAGCTTGAAGAATATTTTAATGGCGGAGAAGTGACAGGCTGTTACGCTAATTTTTGTAAATTAATGGATAGAGGTAAAGAGCTCCAACATTGTTAAACTAATAATTTGACTAATTGACGGATATAATAAATAGTTCGTATAGTTTGAAAACGAAAATGCATTTTCTCTGCGCAAAAACAACTAAAATGCATCAATTGGCTAATTCTTTCATCATTTGTGGGTATATATACAAGTAGCTACCTCTAGGTTGTGCAACACACTAAAAAAAAAAATATATATAGTGATTTTGATTCGATTTTATGTCAAATCACACTACAAGGATAGGGGTCTTTGCCGACGGTCGAAAACGTCGCCGAAGGTCAATAAACCGTCGCCTAAGCGTTATGCGACGGTAAACTCACCGTTGCCAAAACCGTCGCCAAATCCTCGTCGGAAGAGACTTAGCCGACGTTTTTGTAACATCGTCGTCAATTAAAACTTTATACGACGGTTTTCTAAAACGTCGGTTTTTGAAATCTTAGCTGACGTTCTATAATCCGTCGGTTAAGGTCTTTTTGACCGACGGTTATGAAAACGTTGGCTAAGTTTTATTTTATCCGACTGTTTAGAAACTGTCAGATAAGCTATATTTTATTCGACGTTTTGATAAAACGTCGGATAAGGTTATTTTTTGAAATTTTTTGAAATATTATTTATTTGGCTTTTTTTTTTTTTTAAATGTACGCATATGAATTATTATCACTCAACCACAAAAAAGTTTAAAGGAAAACTAAATCACATCGAATAAAAATTGTGAAATTTATAGCAACCTTATAACAAAATACAAAGTTCTATAAAAACAACAATGTTCACATGTCAGACTACTACCACAAAACGAAAAACCAATGTTCTTAAAAAAAAGGTTGAATCCATAAGTTGTAGTTTTCTTGTCCTCAACCACAGTTCATACATCATCTGCAAAAATGAAATAAACCATGAGTTAGCTCTAAAAATTAAAAGAAA
>JBBMKA010083642.1:0-14055 GCA_037833695.1 Sechiopsis laciniata | reverse complement strand
ATGATCCCGAAACCCTGGAAAATTACGAGGCTACCCCTGGAGGCAAAATTACCAAAATGCCCCTAGGGGTCCAAAGAACCCTACTGGCCTAACCGAACATCAGAAAAACTAACCGAACGTACCTGAGAAACCTGAATGAAGAACTGGGCCGTTACAAGAGCACTGGGTGTGCTCTACGATAGAAGCATCCATCAACTAAATCTGCTACTAGACCGATCCAGCACCATCAATGCAAGACTCTACTCGAATCTAAGCAGTCACAAAGGGTATCTGACTGCACTACCTAGCAAAAAGGCCAACCTGGCCACAACAGAAGCACAAGAATTTCAATGTGCTACCCATTCCATGAATGACCCTTAATACCCTTTAACTTTCTCTTTTACCCATCTCTCTTTAACCCTGGTGAGATGAGACTCACTGCTTCTCCTCGAACAACTTCCACTTGTAGCTATTTGACTACCACTAAACTAGATCGTTTGTGCTACCTGGACAGGTGCAACCACTGGCACGACAGGTGCAACCACTGAAAGAATATGCTGAACTCTCAACTGGGTCATTTGAATCACCTGTACAAACAGTGCGAACTAGGCCTAAATCTAGGCCTACACACAAACTTGGCGTCAAACAAACATTCCACCAAACATATCACAAAGTGTTGCTAAGAGCAATCTTTGAGTCTTGCTACAGGTAGGACCAGCAAGGTCACAATCTCTGGTGACGTCAACACTAACAACTCGCAGAATAAAGCTCCAGACTCATCAATCTGGCCTTGGCATCACGACTATCAGACATGTTCAAAATCTACTCTTGAACCTCTACTAGATGCTCGGTGAACATCGCTCTAACCATCTCTCGAAGGGCAACATCGAGCTCTTCTCTAGGAGCATGCTTAAAAGGAGGGTACACCTCTACTAGATGATTGGCGAGGTTCACCATTAGGTCGAGTCCCGCTGGGTGAACTACGAGCTGCACTCTTACTGCAAGGGTAAGGACTCAACTGGCTGCAGTACAAAAACAGGCTTGTAAGTGGTCCTTGGTGTCTCTACACGCTTTCCAAAAGCTTCTATCTCTGTAACTACGCTCTAGGTAACTAGATGAGCAACCATGACTTAAGATCTAAGCTTGAAACCATCCTGGTTAGTCCATGCTGGGACCAATACCACCAGCAACACAAGAAAAGACATGTAAGCTAGATGCAAGTACTGTAAAACAAACCTTTTAAATTAACTTTCGACATACCTGACGGCTGTTGGAGTGCTGATGATCATGGGGACAATCGACCCAACTCAGTAGGTCAGTCTACAGAATCTATGACTCTGAGCTTCGATACCAACTGTAAGAACCTGACTCCTAAAACCAACCTAGATTCGGTTCTTACTTAGCATGCATGATTCAAATACCGTTATAGTAGAAAATAGAAAAAATCAAAACTGTTTTATTCAAACTAAGAAGGGTTTTCAACAAACTTAACTTAAAACGATGTTCAAGCCTGTAGCCAAAGATTTATTAAAACAATTGAATCAATAAAATCAAAAGAAACTCAGTCCCTAATAACATGTTGAAAATGACAAAGAATTAAACAATAAATAAATAACGACTTAGCGGACTCTCATGATCCATCAGCTCCTCCTCTGGCCATCTTGGTGCTGTCCTAAGTTACCTGGTGGAAAACTACAGAATAAGGGTTCGTACGAAGGGTACTCAGTAAGAATTTCTAACCGGAGTACAGTACGCAAACAACACATCATCTAGCATCCTAGCAAATATGCAAAATAGTCAACCAACAAATGTCACAACAATTCTCAACTTAACTTTCAACCTCGGGAGTCTCTAACTCTCGGCTAGTGATCAGCTCACTATGCTGATCCTAGACACTTGGGAGAGTACCCAAGTGTCGGGCTCTAGTCTGAACGGAAGGGTGTATTGAAGACATTAGCTCGAGGGAGCCGTTCTCTCGGCATCTAATGAATGTGCGCGCACACTGCATACTGCTGTGAACTAAGGTAACTGTAGGCATGCACAAACTACACCGGTCTAGGTCCACATGCCTAACTACAAGGAATGGTGTCCATTGATCCACAGCTGGTGGGAGGCCCTCAGCACCCAACTGTGGCAGTCTGTTCATACCTATGCCTGAAGCTAAGGATCGTCCCAAGGTAGGCTTGCACCAAGGAAAGGATCTCGCTCTAGCAGGCCACAAACTAGGCTTCGCCGGGGGGTGTGCTGTACCACAACCACACTACCGGGGGTGGGAATCGATCCTCACTGATCCCAACCTGTGGGGACAACATACGTCGTGTCCACTCTCAGCCTCTAGATGTTGGCAACCTAACTATAAGACATGCTAAGAGTACAATAGGCTCGATTCCTAATAGATCAACAACATGCTCATCAGTTAAACATACAACCCTAGCATAGTACTAACAAACATAACTCAAGGAATCAACGCATGCTCACAATACAGTCAAATTATCACATCAACCCTATCCACTAACACATGCTTATATCACAGTAAAGCAGGCAAGCATAAGATACAATTAGTGAATGTAATACGCAGGGTCCACACAACCACGACAAGGAATCCTTACCTGAATTAATTACGTAACAAATAATAAGTTGCTCCTTGAGCTGCATATAACTAACACGAACAATCTCAACCTAACAGTAATATTAAAATAATTAATAATCGACTAGGCTAACCAAAACAACAAGGAACTCAAGGAACGGGGTTTACCCAACTCCCGAACAGGCAAGCTCGGTTGTAGGTAGAAGCGTATAGGGATGTAGGTGTGCATGAGGCTGTGCGGCTGTGGGCAACTCGGTGCCGCTCAGATGGGATGACAAGGCAGTGCGGCATGCGTGCGGCTATGTAGAAGCTATGCGGCACAGGGCTGGGCGAGCAGGCAGGGCTGGAGCTGCGATTGTGAAAGCAGAGCGGCAACGTGGACAGTGTAGGTGTGGTGAAGGCTGATCGGTAGTGGCTCGGTGGCGATGATGAGGGGAATTATAACGGCCTAGTTTTCCATTTTGGTTCCCCAGGTATGCTCGTTTGATGATTTGGTTGTTTGGTTGGGCTGTTAGGGCAGTTTGAGCCTCTAGGGGCATTTTGGTAATTTTGCCTTCAGGGGTAGTCTCGAAATTATCCAAGGTGTCAAGACAATTTCTGTTATCCAGGTTTTCAGAGCTAGTGTTACTTTTTGGGAATTTTGGAGACTCTTTTGGTTAAAAATGGAAAATGAAAGAAAAAAGTGACTTTGCCAAGACTCGAAGCCGGAACCGCCTGAGGACACGTGTTGCAATCCTGTGGAGCCCTTCTCTTTTTTCCGACACTATAAATACCTAGCCACTTCTCCAAATTCACTTTTCTCTCTTTTTCTCCCAATCGCCAAAATCACCATTTCCTTTTTCCCTTCGCCGAGACCAAGTCCCATTCTCTTCTCCACTCTTCACCGAGATCAAGAAACCCAGCTTCCTTCGCCCTTCACCAATCCTTTCCATAGCTCGTGAGTTCGTTCAGCCTTACCGTGCAGCCGCTTCGCTAGGCACGCACGCAGTTCGCCCAGTCCGTTTGCTATACCGCTTGCCCCGGCCGTAGCGTCTCCACGCAGCGACACACCTTCGCCCAGCTCACGGATCGCCCTTGCTTTCGCCCAGCTTCGCACCAGCCACACGCGCATTGTCCTGCCTCGCCATCTCCGCACGAACCGCTGCAGCGAAACAGCCTTGCTGCCACAGCTCTTTGTCGCTCACTCGTACAGATCCACCGAGCCCGTGCATCAATGCTCGCTATCACGCAGTCTGGTGCCCTACCGCCTTTACCTTCGCCGAGGCCGTGCAGCCGAACCTTTTCTTTTCGGTTTTGAGTAATTCCTTGTTCCTAGCCTTGTGAGTTGGTTGTCTAGTTAGTGAGCTGCTTAGATATTAATGATGTTTGCTTGTTATCATTATTTTCCTAGGTTGTTTATCCGTTGGTTTTGCAGCTCAAGGAGAATTGTTTATCTATTGTATTTCCTGCTTGTTTTTCAGGTAAGGATTTCTTACCGGGGTTGTGTAGACCCTGCGAAATATTCATTGATTGCATTCTTGTTTACTTGTTTTACTATTATGAGCATGTTTAGTGGATAAGAACTTTTATGCTGATCGTTCTGCTAGCATGTTTGGCTCCTGTTTTCACATGTTAGTGCCATGCTAGGTTTGTTCTTCTAGCATGCTTGATTCCTGCTTTTAAGCTTGTAGTATCATGCTAGGGTTATTTATTGTTGAGCATGTTTGAATGATAAGAAATAGGGTTGGATTCTTAGATAGAACTTGTTAGGTTGTCATCATCTAGAGGCTGAGAGTGGACCAACGTACGTGTCCCCATCGGTCGGGCTGTGAGGATAGATTCCTTACCCCCGGTAGCCGGGTGTGGAGTAGCTACCATACGACATAAGCCTAGTCTATAGCCTGCTAAAATGGAACCCTGCCAATGGTGTAAGACTGCCTTGGCCACTTCTTAGCTTCAGGCGTTGGTGGTATTCAGGCTGCTACAGTCAAGTGCCGAGGGTCTCGCACTACTGTAGATCAGTGACACTGCTTCCGAGCTTTAGGCATGCGAACCTGGACTAGCGTAGTATGTCCCTAGGCCCCCTCATTTATGCAGTTTATAGTAGCATGCGGTGTGCGCGCACACGCGTTAGGCACCAGGCGGAGAGCTCCCTCGGGCTAATGTTCGTGAGTACACCACTTCCTTTCGAGTCTAGAGCCAGACACCGGGTACTCTCCCAGTTGTTCTATAAATAGCAAGAAAGATGCTATAATCGGTGAGCTGGTGAGGGTGACCAGAACTGATAGGTTGGCCAAAAGCCAATATGCAAAAATCAAAACTGGTGGTGTTCGTAGAAGCTGATGACATGGAGTTTGCACAGTTTACAACCGTATCAATTCCTCTGTTATTTTAATGTTTATTAGTTAGGAAAAGATTATAGAATTGTTACAACTTTTAGTAATGAGATATCTAAATTTCTCTCATTATTTGTTGTTCTTTTCTATGTCTCACTAGATAGGAGCTACAGTGATTATTCATATGTAGAGTGCATGTTGACATTGTAGGTTTTTAGCTTTTATCTACTGAAATTTTACTTTTATGTATTCGTCAATTAGCTACCCACGTATGCTAACCTTCAGCGAACTGGAAAGAGGGAGCTGAAGGCAAGTCCAGTATGTTTCGATAGGTTCATCATGAGAACTCATGCATGATTTGAAGAGTTAGGAATAAGTTTACTATCGCACGCGTCGCCCAGGTTTAGTATGAATAACTGCTGCGGAGGCCGAGTTAGGCATAAATCATTAAGTTGAATGGAAAGTGTGAAATCTAATTACCATTATTGCATATTTAGCATCTTCTATATCCGCAGTTTTCACCTATGCTCATTTATTTTTAGTATACTTAGAGTCTTAGAAAATTCCAAATCAATCATCAATTTCATGCCTTTTATTTACTTGCATAACTCTTAAATTAGTAAAACTAATTCTAGACCTCAATCCCTGTGGAGATCGATAATTTACTTATTACTTGCTGCAATCTAACCGGGTATACTTGCGTGTAGCGATTCCGAAGCCATTCTTAGCAATAAGTTAAGCTTAAATCCATTCATTACGTAGTTATATCGAAACGATTAACAAATCGCAGTTCAAGTTTTTGGCGTCGTTGCTGGGGATTGATTATTTAGGATTAGTGATTCGATATTTCGATGCGGTATAAATAAACTAATGATTAATAGTGAAACTAAGTTCTACGCTTTAAATCGCATTAATACGCACTATACGCAGTCGAGTATGCAGCAAGTGATTAAGTATTTATATTTTATCGTTCTCTGCAGGGATTGATGTCTATAATCAGTTAATTAATTTAAGAGTCGTGTAAAAAAGTAAAAACAATGGTGTTGGAATTTTGTTTTGTTTTATATCTAAATGCGAAAATAAAAGTAAAATACTAAATTAACTAAGTAAGGCTCGGGCTAAGGTTATGGGACGCATCTAACACTTTCTAGGTAAATTGCGGTAAGTAGAGACCCGACTCTAAAACAGTCCTAAAATAGTTCTTACTCAGCATGCATGAATTTAAATCTAATAAAAACATCCACAGTTCAAAATAAATCCATAACTAAAACCTGCAAGTTCAATCTAGAAATAGTTCCTCATTCAAAACGATAGTCCAAAACAGTAAGCCTCTGGTCAGAGATTTATTAAAACATGTTAAAAACATAAATGTAAAAGAAAACGGAACTCAGTTCTTGACTACATGCTAAACAAAATAATAAAATGCAAAGACTTGACAGCGGACTCCCATGATCCATCAGCTCCTCCTCTAGCCATCTTGATGCTGTCCCAAGTTACCTGGTGGAAAAACCATAAGAATAAGGGTGAGTACAAAGGCACTCAGTAAGAATTCCCAGCCGGGGTACAGTATGCAAGCCACATCATCTAGCATCCTAGCATACAAGCAAGCCAAACAAACAAGTAGGCAATCTCATAACATGTCCAGCAACAATAATCTCAAACCTCGAGAGTCTCTAACTCTCGGCTAAGAGATCCATTGAGGATCACAAAATGAGCTATCAAAATAACTCTAGAATCTTAAGAGTCTCTAACTCTCGGCTAAGGTGATCAGTTCACTATGCTGATCCTGGACATTTGGGAGAGTACCCCAGTGTTTGGCTCTAACTGAACGGAAGGGTGTACTGATACACTAGCCCGAGGGAACTCTCCACTCGGCCTCTAATGTACATATGCGCAAACTGCATGCTGTTGTAAATTGGATAAATGTAGGCCTACTCAAACTATGCCGGTCCAGGTACGTATGCCTAAGACTCAGAAAGGTGTTCACTGATCCACAGCAGGTAGGAGGCCCTCGGTACCCTACTGTGGCAGCCTGTACACACCACCGCCTAAAGCTAAGGTCGTCCCAAGGTAGTCTTTCACCAAGGAAAGGACCCTGCTCTAGCAGGCCACAGACTAGGCTTCTGCCGGAGTGGTAGCTACTCCACGCCTGGCTACTGGGGAGGAAACTAACCTCACAACTCGACCGGTGGGGACACATAAGTTGGTCCACTCTCAGCCTCTAGATGATGACAACCTAACAGGATCTAGCTAAGAAGAAAGCACCTTAGAGCTAACAGAGTTCATCAACCACATTGCACAATTAAACATTCAGAATAAGAATAGTTAAAATACATAACGGTCACTGCAATCAAAATAGTGCAATCAAGGGTACAACATTCTACATGCTAGGTCCTATCAGACAAGTCACAGCATTCCTATCCACTAGACATGCTCATACGACAGTATTAAACAAGCAAGGACCTATCCACTAGCACATGCTCAAATGACAGTAAACCTGCAAACAAAAACTTATCCACTAATAGTAGTTCATCAAGTAGCACAAGCAATAAGAACCTATCCACTAACATGCTCTTTAAGCAGAAACAATCAACCAGAATGCAATCAATGGCAAGTGTAGGGTCCACACAAGCCCGACAAGGAATCCTTACCTGAGAACCAAAATTAAACAACAACAGATAATTGCTCTTTGAGCTATAGAACCAACCACGCAAGAATAAACACCCTAGACAATTAATAATAATAATTAATAAACAACCAGACTACTAATGACTAAGCTATACAATACAACTAGCTCGGGATTAGAAGTTACCTCAAAATCTAGAGGACAAGGCCTCGATAGCAAGGCTGTGCGGCTGGGCAGTGGCACGGGCACTGGCGAGGCCGAGCGCAGGAGGCTTGCGGCTGCTACTCATGTGGGCGAGGGCGTGGGGCTGCACAGCGAGGGCATGTCTGCACTGGGGGGTGTGCACATTGGCAGCGAGCGGCGAGGCAAGCGAACATGCGGCACGCCAAAGGCGTGGGCGTAGAGCTGGCAATGCGTGTGTGTGGCTAGGGCTCGGTGAATACCAGGGCGAGCATATCAGTGGCATAGACGTGTGTGGATCAAAGGCTACTTCTGCGATGCTCGCGATCGGCGAGGCTCGACAAAGGGCTGCTTGACCAGGGGATGGGCAGCGACGGCCAGTGGCATGGTGCAGTTGTAAAGGCGATCGACGAGGAAGGGTTTGCGTGAGTGGGGTGGCTGCTCAGTGAACAGCGATGGAGAAGGGAGTTCTCGGCTAGGGCTTAGAGAAGAGAAGAAAATCGAAGGAGAAGGGGGAAGAAAAGGAATTTTGGCTTTTGTCTCTGTGCTTGATCGATTTAAAATCCAAAGCACTTTTTCAAATTTACAAAAATGGCTCTCCTTCCAAACTGCAACAACAGCCCTGAAAGCCTGAAACCACAAAAAAAGCCCAACTAAATAAAATGTAGAACAACTCCGAAGCTCCATAAATCACTAAACTGGCCCTAAGGGTAAAATGACCAAAATGCCCCTGAATGCTAAAATTGCCCAACGGCCCAACGAAACAACCGAATCAACTAAAAAACATACCTGGGGAACTAGAATGAAGACCTGGACCGTTACATAATTGCCATAATTCGCCTAACAAATGTTCGCTTCCGCTTTCATTCGCATTAAGCCCAACTTCCGTTGCAACTCAATGTAATTTTTATCTGGCGCAGCGTATGCAGTAGTTATGTGTTTATTCCTAAACCCTGATTGTGACGAAAGCCTTAATACTAACCTACTAAACATGCAAACTAGCCTTAGGTTATTTCCTCTTCCGATTCTTAACCTATTAGTGCGTGTGGATGATCAGTCGACATTTACTATTTAATTAAGATCCTAATTCAACATGCTTCAATTAACAACTCCCTTTACCCTAGTACATGCCTTCTACAATCTGTACCCTTACCTTTGCCTAAGATGCTTAGCTAGGCATGAAAGTAAGGAAAAGAATAAATAAGAATAAAGCAATGGTCATTGCAAAAGAAAACTAAATTAATTCAAATGTAAGAACTGTTCGAAAGGGAAACAATGGTGCTGACAATAAATAAAACATAAAATAAACAAAGCAAAGATAAACTGGAAAGCTGTAAATGGTGGCATTTATGTTCTTCAAACAGTCGAGTTAGGCATAAATCATTAAGTTGAAGGGGAAGTGTGAAATCTAATTACCATTATTGCATATTTAGCATCTTCTATATTCGCAGTTTTCACCTATGCTCATTTATTTTTAGTTTACTTAGAGTTTTAGAAAATTCCAAATCAATCATCAATTTCATGCTTTTTATTTACTTGCACAACTCTTAAATTACTTATTACTTGCTGCAATCTGACCGCGTATACTTGCGTGTAGTGATTCTAAAGCCAGTCTTAGCAATAAGTTAAGCTTAAATCCATTCATTACGTGGTTATATCGGAACGATTAACAAATCGCAATTCAAGTTTTTGGCGTCGTTGCTGGGGATTGATTATTTAGGATTAGTGATGCGATATTTCAGTGCGATATGATAAACTAATGATTAATTCTAAGTGTGAAACTAAGTTCTATGCTTCGAATCGCATTAATACTCAAGTATAAGCAGTCAAGTATGTAGCAAGTGATAAGTATTTATATTTTATCGTTCTCTGCAAGGATTGATGTTTATAATTAGTTACTTAATCTAAGAGTCGTGTAAGAAAGTAAAAACAATGGTGTTGGGATTTTTTTTTTTTTTATATCTAAATGTGAAAATAAAAGTAAAATGCTAAATTAACTAAGTAAGGCTCGGGTTAAGGTTATGGGATGCATCTAACACTTCCTAGGGTAAATTACAATAAGTAGAAATTGTCATACTTCACCTAACAAATGTTTTCTTTCTCTTTCGTTCACATTAAGCCCAACTTCCTTTGCGACTCAATGTAATTCTTATCTGGCGTAGCATATGCAGTAGTTACGCGTTCATTCCTAAACTCTAATTTAAAGTATGAAAGACTTAATACTAACCTACTGATCATGCAAACTAGGCTTAGGTTATTTCCTCTTTCGATTCTTAACCTATTAGTGCGTGTGGATGATAGATCGACATTTACTATTTAATTAAGATCCTAATTCAACGTGTTTCAATTAACAACTCCCTTTACCCTAGTACATGCCTTCTACAACCTGTACCCTTACCTTAGCCTAAGATGCTTAGCTAGACATGAAAGTAAGGAAAAGAATAAATAAGAATAAAGCTAAGGTCATTGCAAAAGAAAACTAAATTAATTCAAATGCAAGAACTGTTCGAAAGGGAAACAATGGTGCTGAAAATAAATAAAGTATAAAATAAACGATAAAACATAAACTAGAAAATGGTAAATGGTGGCATCTGTTTGAAAAACAGGACTCCGTGTCAATAAGAACACGAACTTCACTTCGAAATCCTACTCCCAAGTGTGGGAGAAAAACTTCAAAAACACGCACTCTTTCTCTCTTGGTTCTTCTCCTATTTAAAGGCTTTAAGATACTTGGGGACTAAGGAATCGACTTGGAAGGTAAGGATTTGATTTGGAAATACCTTTTATTGCCCTTTTATTGCATTTTATCTTTGGCAACTTATCACCTGATTCGTGCAACAGATTTTCTCTGATTTTGTCAATCACATCTTTGCTAATTAAGGTATGAATCCCATGATTATTGCAGTTTGTCTATCCCGCAATCTGATAGTTGGCATTAGATCGGCATCCGATTCTTTCCTTATTCGGTTATTTTATCTTTGGCATATGATCTGATATGTTGTTTTCGCATAGATGTTTTCAGCTCCGCATTGCTTTTCTCATCTCCGCACTGCTCTGATTTTCGCATTGCTTTGCATTAATTCTTTATAAAAACTTACTTTATTTTCGCAATGGATATTTATCCTTCGTAAATATTGTTTGGAAGATCTCGCGGTTCTATAGTTATTTGCTTGTTGTTCCGATTCATGACGCTTTTAGGACTTCAAATTCTACTGGATACAATGTTAATAATGTTTCCAATTCCTATAGATATAGCAATAAATTAGCGTAGCATGGAATCTTTGGCATTTAAGTACAAAAAACATTCAACATTCAAATTTTACTCTAAAATGCGCTAATTTCCCTAGCCTTTTATATTTAAGCTCATAAATCATACATGTATCTTATTTATATAAATTTCCCATCTTAATGCTATTCTAACTCTAAAGTTCATTCAATTAATGCACAAATACCTTTAGAATATATTAAGATATTAGCTTAAATAATGCTATATTTGAGAGCTATCAAACCCTCAAACTTGAATCATTGCTCGTCCTGAGTAATGCTCCATATATTAACGCGCAAAGAAATTTTTTTAAATTCCTTTAAGTAAACGCTCTCAACAATGTTCTCAATATCCCAGTCTAATTAAGAAAAATTTTGTCACAAGCTAAACGCCTCAACTTGTATCTTATAGATTTTAGAGTCCTAGTCTTGCTAAAACACATCTCTTATCGATAATACACTCTTCCAAGTTTGACTACAAACTGAGCCCTCCTAGAGATTAATGCCTACGGCTCGAACCACTTCACTCAAACCCTCGATCATCCTAAGTTTGTGATAGCTCTCAAATAGGTCATTATTTAGGCTGATTTATCAAACATTTTATTAAGGGATCCGGAAGTTTTTTGAGCTATTAGGAGCATTTTACGAATAAAAGTGTAGAAATAGCATGTGTACAGAAAATAGCATCATCAGCGCATTATGCAAATTAGATACAAATATTATACAATTTCGCACTAAAAAGCTATTAAATGCAGGAAATGCAAAACACTAATGCTGGAGGAATGAAACAATGCTAGCGGTGATGCACACAGAAGAATCACGCATTCATAAGGCAGTCGCGCTCGAGAATCACACCAACATAGAAATAAACAGAGAATCAATCAAGCAATTAAAGTGGTGTCAATCAAATAAATTCCAGTGGAAATCAAGAAATCCTGCATTAATGAAGATATTCCAGCTCACCTAGGCTTGCCGACCAAGTAAATCAACTTTATAAATTGCAAGAAAGAAGCCAAAGTTTGGTGAGCTGGTTGGATGGCTAGAAGCCAATCTAAGTGAAGAAAAGCTAAGTCGGATGGTTGAAACCGGATTCATGCGAGAAGCAACTAGTGGTGACTGTAGGAGCCGATGATAAGGGGACTACACACTTCACAGTCGTGCCGATTCCATTTTACTGTTTTTCTTATAAGTAGTTATAATAATAAACATTTAGTAGCCGTAATAAAATCTGCTGATTTAAACTTCTGACTGTGTGTTCATTGTTATGCTGCATTATAAGAGTCTTGAATGAATTCTCACGAATAGAATCATGCTTAGGAGCGTAGGTTAAAGAGTTTTACACTGCTGCATTTATTTATTTATATGTATATGCGTCGCTTCGCTATCCACGTATATGACTTGTGGTGAGTCGGAAAGAGGAACCACGTGGAGATCCACTATGCTATTGTAGGTTGAATGGAAGTCTTTGCATCATTTAGGGAGTTAGGAATAACCTCACTATTGCTCGTGTTGCCCCATTTTACTATGGAGTTCACAGCGAAATCTGTTCTTTCATAAATCACTAAGTGCGGAAGTACTTCTTAGTTGAGGGAAGCGAGAAACTTGATAACTAGTCCCGCATTTTTAACATCTTCTATAACTGTTTATTTATCTTTGTATTCATATTTATTTATGTCAGGCATTTGTATATTTTTATTTCTGCATTCAAAACAAAAATCAAACACACTTTTACAACCCATTTATTTACTTTTCAACATAACTATCGTTTTAACAGTATTACTTCTAGACATCAATCTCTGTGGGATCGATAAAATATATACTTATTACTTGCTACAGGTTTGACCGCGTATACTTGGGCGTAAGCGATTCCGAGTCCTACTTTGCTTTAAGTTTTCTCTGAGTTAATTACTGTACTATTATATTAGTACCTGGAATGCGATCCAGTTCAAGTTTTTGGCGCCGTTGTCGAGGATTGATTATTTAGGATTAATATTATTAGGACGAGAGTAGTTTTTATTGATAAATGTTGAACTTGTATTTAAGAGGAACTGAGATCCAAGGCACATATCAACCAACAGGGAAAGAGTCCCAATACATTACCACAAGCATCAATCATAACATATGGCATACAATCACTTTGTAAATTAGTATTGGAGCAACAACATACAACCACCGTAAACACGACTATATCAGCATTCAGGCTATGCGGAGGAATTATACACAAATTTCAATATGACACATCCTAACTGGGAGACTCAAATACATATTGGAGGAGATCACAGCAGAAATTTTTAATGACAAAATAATCCACAAGGGGATCACAACATTATGAAGCATACAGAGGAATCTAGGCGTCATGAACCCTGATATTCAATGTATAATCATGATCAATCTCTGAAAGACACAACTCGAGAAGAGGAAATATGGTTGGAACGAAAAAAATGGTTGAGAAAAAATGACATCATTTTCTCACCCCAGAAACCAACATGCAGAACTGAGGAAATAACCCAGGAAGCGCTATCAGCAATGCACCAGTAGAAGATATATATTTGAGGGCCGAAGTGCTTAATGAGGCATTAGCAATGGAACTTTTTGGTGATTTCTTATGGAAGGATTTCAGGCTAGCCATGCTAAGACAAGATGAAGAGGTCAAAGCTCTGAGACGTGCAGCAGCGAAGAAGAAGAGCAACAGATGCGATTGCAGCAACAAGAAGAAGCTTAGACAAGGTTCGCCACCCTGGCCATTCCTAAAGCTGAAACTGAGGAAGTTGTTATGGACAAAGAAGAACAAAGGATGCGATTTCAGCAACAGGAAGAACCATGGGCAAGGTTCGCTATCCACGCCACTCCTGAAGTTTAAATTGAGGAATTTGTTATGAGCAAAGAAGAACAAAGGATGCGATTTCAGCAACAGGAAGAAGCTTGGGTAAGGTTCGCCACCCTGGCCATTCCTGAAGCTGAAATTAATGAATTTTTTTAGAAGAAATAAGCGACAAGTTCCAATATTGATACTGAGCAAGTTTCCAATGATGAAAGCCAAAGCGAGGATGAAAGTTCTCAACCAATCCGCATTGTGAGTAATAAGCCTGCAACGCTAAGCACGA
>JBBMKA010083621.1:0-14057 GCA_037833695.1 Sechiopsis laciniata | reverse complement strand
GCAAAAAACTAAAAAAATATAAACAAAATGTGATATTTGAAAACAAAAAACAGTTATCAAACATGTTTTTTTGTTTTCAAAAACAGAAAACTAAAATGAGTTATCAAACATATACAATTTATATTTTTTAAAATAAAAAACCAAAATTCAAAAATAAAAAACTAAAAACAAAAAACGAAAAATAAAATGGTTATCAAACGGGGCTTAACTTTTTAAATATGGTTAGATTTTTAAAACATATATGGCTACTACAAAATTATAATACTTAATGTTTGAGAAATCTCAATTAGGTCTCCTTTAATAACTATTTGGTTTTTTTACTCATATTTTCTATCATGTGTGTTTCGTCTTTCCTACGAGGTATCCATCTTTCCTTAAGGAATGTATTTGAATGCTAACCAAATTTTAAAAATAAAACAAGTTTTTGTAAGCTACGTCCCGTTTGATAACCATTTGATTTTTTGTTTTTTATTTTTGAAATTTAAACTTATTTTTATTCACATTTCTTACCATGTGCTCCATCTTTCCAACAATATATCCAACTTTTCTTAAGAAAGTACATGAATGTCAACCAAATTTCTAAAACAAAAACAAACTTTTGGAAGTTTTTTTTTTTTTTTTTTTTTTTTTTCCAAATTTTGGTTTAGATTCTACAAATATAGGTAAGATCTAAATATCCGTGTAGAAACAACATATGGTATGATAGTTATTTTAGGCTTAAATTTCAAAATCTAAAAACTAAAAATAAAATGGTTATCAAACGGAGCTTACATTTTTTATTTTCAAATTTTTGTTTGGTTTCTAAAAATGTTGGCAAGACGTAGATATCCAAGTAAGAAAAATATATATTGGTAAGATAGTTATTGTAAAATTAAATTTGAAAAACTAAAAATCAAAAATAAAATAATTATTAAAGGAGAGCTAAATTACTGACTGTCTATAAAAAAGTGTCAAAGTCGAGACATCACATCTAATGTATAGGGGATATGTAGACACTGTACAAAGTCGAGACAATTAAAATGACTTTATACTTTGAAAATGTCATGTTAACATCCTTGACACATTTACAATGTCATTAGGTTTTTAAATTTCTTTTTTCAGAAATAAATATTTTATTCCAATTATCATGTCCGTATATATAATTCAAACATCTATCTCAAATAAATAAATAAGTATATATATATATATAATTCAAGCACTTCAATATATCCTAGACAAAATTCCAACACAAATAAAAAAGAATAGCAACATCACGTATCAAATAATAATCCGTTGGTTACGAAGTCGAATCTTCAAATATTGTTAATTTAAATATGAAAAAAAATTCCAACACACAGAAAATTAGAAGAGAAAGAATTTCAGAAAACAGGATATATTTCAACTCCTTTCATGATTCAAAAAAAAAAAAAAAAAAAAAAAAAAAAAAATCATTATTAGAAGTAGTATTTATTTACTTGTAAACATTTTTAACCTGGTCATGTTTAACTAATCAAGGAATTAGAGACGACGAATTCCAATATTTAAACTAATCCCCACTTTATTTCAATTGTAATGCCTTTTTTAGATATTCAATTTAACACTTACAAAATTTAATAACACAAAAAGAAATTAATGAAGAAGGTACTTTTTCTTTTTTTGTTTCTTTTGAGAAAAATGAAGAAGGTACTTTGAGTTTGAGTCATAAAACATCCATTAAATATTCTCCAGCAGTTCGAGTCATAATACATACCATTAAATATTTTCTAGGATAAAATATTATTTTGGTCCTCAACTTTGGAGTTTGTTTTATTTTGATTTTTCGATTTTTTAAATGTTCAATTTTGGTCTCTCAATTTTTTTATTTGTCCAATTTTAGTTCCTCGACTTTGCTGTTTATCTAATTTACTTTATCAACTTTCAATTTTGGTCCCTAAATTATGAAATAAGTTTAAAAATTATACTTTTAGTCAAATGAATTTTTTATCACTCTTAAATTATTTTCTCTCTCTTCCATCTTCTGCCATTTCTCTTTCTAAAAGTTTTAACTCTCTAAAATCCACATCTCTGGTCCTTTTTCCTTCTTTTTTTTCTCTTATTCTCTCTTCAATCCATCTCATCAAATTGTTTAACATGAGACAATTTTATTAAATAATCATTTTCGTACTTTAATTTATGACTTTTTATTTTCAAAATTCATAGTCTACCATAGAACCAAGAAAAAAAAAAGAGAGAATGAAAGAAGAAAAAAAAAGAAAGAGGGGAAGAGAGGTGGAATGAATAGTGGTAAAATTTCTAGAGAAAAAAATGATAAAAGATGGAAGAAAGAGAAAATAATTTAGGAGTGAGAAAAAATTCATTTTACTAAAGTGACTATTTATTAACCTTTTTTATAGTCTATGAACCAAATTTGGATATTTAAAAGTTGAAGGACCAAAATTGAACAAACAACAAAGTCGAATGACTAAAATAGAACATTTAAAAGTCGAGAACCAAAATTGAGCAAACTCCAAAGTCGAGGGAATAAAATGGTATTTTAACCTATTGTCTACCGCTAGAAAGTCTTTCCTAACTTAGAAAACAAGCATACTTACTAGTTAAAGAGAATTTTAGTGATTAAAAAAGTTGTAAATTAAATTCATAGTAATGATCTTTTTAGAAAAAAAAAACATAATTTTTAATATGTAATGTTATAAAATCAAGTAATACTTGTTTTATGGAAATAATCAATGTATACTCATACATATATATACTTGTCAGATGAGTATTTATAGATTAATTTTCAAAAATAAAAATATTATCAAACATAATAATGATTTTTCGGTTGTATTTGCTTTTTCATCAATTCTCTCTTTTTTTTAATTCATCAATTCTCTACAAAATGAGTCTCATCTTTCTTTAAAAAAGAAAACATTTGAATGTTTTCTATTTTGAAAAATTAGTCTTCTTTCATAATCATTTATTTCTTAATTTTTATTTTGAAAATTAAGTTGATTTTTCCACAATTTTTTCTATGTTCTTAATTAAAAATTTGAAATTTTCGTCATACTCATTTTTTTTTCTTTTTTTAGTTTTAAAAAACTGTGGCTTGATTCTTGACAAAAATTAGAGAACAAAACAAAGAAAATAATATTTATAAGCTTAATTTTCAAAAAGTAAATACTAAAACTAAATGGTTTAAACAATCATCAAGCAATTAAAAAAACAAATATCAAACCAGCCCTCTTCTTTTTTCAGTTTCAAAAACAAACTTAGTTTATTTTATAAAAAAAAACATAGATAAAAACTAAATAACAAAAACAAGAAAACCTAAAATCAAATGATTAGGAAAGAATTTAACTTCATATATACGAGGGTTGATGAACACAAAACACCATATATTAAAACTCAAATTTTGGATTCAACTATACTATTATCTCTTCCATATCCCTTCATTGGCGCACTTTCTTTGGATCCTCTTAAATTATATTTACAAGTACTTTACATCGAGGGTTATTATTCTTAAATAAATAAGAGTCAAATACCGATTCTTAAAATCAAACTTGTGAATGTTGAACTAAATTACCAGCAAACTAGCAACATTTTCGGTAGTAGTTTAGGTACATTTCAATCTTCAATATTTTTTATAAATTAAAAGTAGAATCAAATTTTGGATTCAACCCAATTCAATTTAGTAAGTTTTTTTCTTCTTCCGAGAAGTAGTACTAACTAAGTTCACTTTTTATACAAAAAAACGAGAAAAACAATATTTTGAGATTTCAGTAAGGACATTTTTTTTTTAAAATCTTCTCAAGCTATCACTTCATCTCACATTAACAATAATGAAGCAAACTACATTACACAAAAGAGTCGATGATAAACAAAATTAATCATAGAGGGAAATGAGCCAAATAGAAATTAAAAAACCCTGATACATAATATGCATGAATATTGCATAGTTTAGCTTAAATTATAAACAAATTAAACCTATAAAACACCTCCTAATTACACTTTCAACAAATTAATAACAGAATCACTACCCAAGAAGCAAATTAAAAAGGGGTTTGTGTTTCTTTTTCTCCTCTCAACAATTATGATATGTTTTCTTCCAATTAATATAATGTTTAAGATGGTTTCCATAGGGAAGTGTTTCAATTATTTCAAGACATGGGGCTGTGGCTGTCTCATTTTTTCCTTCCCCTCTTTTGACAATACCCCTCTTTTGTAGACAGTTCTGGGATGTTCATATCAATTTAAAACTACCATGAAAAGAAAAAGGGAAAAAAAAAATTAAAAACATTAGTCTAGGGTTTTGTCTTTTTGTCAAATTGTATGGAGATCTTTAAAAAGATTGTGTTTTTAAAAGCCAAAACAATAACCCTAACAAATAGTTTTTGCTGTTTCTCCTTCAAATGGCATTTTAATTTTCCACCACAAAAGCCCAAAGTTCTGTTTGTTTACCTGATGAACATGGAAAGAAAGAGAAGCTTTTAAGATATTCTACAACAGAACCCAGAAACAGAAAAAAAAGATAAGAAAAGGGCAAAAGAGAAGGCTTTTTACTCTAATTTTGTTCATATTTTTCCTTTATTTATTTGTTTGAAAGAGTCTTCGTTCCCTGAAGTTTACTAGCTCTTGATTTCTAGTTTGGTGGATTCTGCAAATTCTTGAAAACTCTTGATTTCTAGTTTCGCAAATTCTTGTTCTTCAGAGGTTTCTATGTCGATAGGTTAACCCCCAAAACTTCTTTAACGTCTACTAGTTGACTAATTATCAACTGCTCTCTAAGTTGGAATCTTACATTAGTTTATGTAAAAACATCTATTCGAAAGTCGTCTAGAATGCTTTTAGAGTTTCCTTTTTTTTTTTTGAAAAAGAACTTTTAGAGTTTCCTTGATCTACAATTTTTCATCTTTTATTTTGTCTTAGCTGAACTTGCGGGTTGAAATAGTTTTGCTGTTTCGAATTCATTGTTCTATCATTTTGGTGTTCCTTGTCTTAGGTTTTTATTGTAAATTTTATTTTCTTGATTCACGAAGTTCTTTGATTTCAACAAAAAAAAAAAAAAAAAAAAAATCCATTTATACCCATACCAAGCACATATCAAGATCAGATCTTTAAAATCCAAATCCCTTAATTGGGGAAAAAAAAAAGACCCAACCAAAATCTAACCACAAATCTCCACCAATTGTTGCCACACAAACACCATTTTCTATCTCTAAAATCTAAACCATCAAGTCTTACATTCAAAGAGAAAAGATCAATTCAAATTTCAATGCACCATAGAAATATCATCATAAATATTTACCTTTATAAGCCAAAAGATACATTCTCGATTCTGAATTGAAATAGAAAGAAAAGAAAATAGAGAAAATTAAGAATTCTCTTACACATAATTCATAAAACAGCTCAATTTTGTTGAGTTCTTTGTTGTTCTTCTTCAAGTTGCACCTTCTTGATTTGAATTATTAATCTTTTGCTTAGGCCTTTTCCTCTTCTTTTCATAGCTAACCCCTCTTGCTTTGGCTTGAAAATCACGAACTTCCCTCAAATAAAGCCGAACCGCTCTAGCTCCAAACGGGTTCGCCTCGGGCTGGCCGCCGTTTTCTTCGTAGGCTGCCCGGAGCCGGCCTATAAGGGCATCGAGGCTGCCCCACGCCTGACGGAGCGGGCAGGGGCAGGGGGCGGGCGGGTTGAGCAGGCCGAAAAACGGGCAGGTCTGGTTGTGGACTTTGGTCTTCCCGAACTGGTCCAAGTACCGGAGAAACTCCAGCACGTGAGCGCCGCTGCACAGCGGCAGCGCCAACGGCGGCCGGTGGTTTCGGAGGTACTGGCAGAACGTGTTCCAATCCCGTCGCTTTTGATTCTCGTACCGGCTTGGCGTCGCGGCGGCGGCGGCGCTGGAGGACGACGGTGAACATGCCACCGCGAGGGTGGTGGCGGCGGCGTTGTCGTAAGTGGTGGGATTGGATGATGATGATTCTGAGAACAAATCCATGAAGAAGAAAAAAATAACCCTAAAACTAAATAAAAAAATCAAACAAACAAGAGAAATATAGAGAAATTAGTTGAAAGATTAGATCTTTTTGTCAAGGGTTGAAGAGAAAACTTATCTTTTAGGATTTTGAAGAGAACCCACTTCAAAATTTAGGGGTTTTTATTTTGTTTCAAAAGGGTATAGCTAGAAAACCCCAAATTAAGTGAGGAAAGAAAAAAACCAAGAAGTGGGTTATGCATGGCATGAAGAGAAGAATGAAGATATGAAATTGGGATGTCATATATTATGAAGGAAGTGGGTTTTGTTCATTTTTGTTACCAAAAGGGGGAGCCTTTTTTATTATTTTGTTTTTCAGGTGAGAAAGAGTGAGAGAACTGAGAGTTGAACAGGAGAGAGTATTGAAATGATGAAGGGGGAACAGTAAGAGCCAAATTACATTATAAGATGACAAGTTTTAGCAGTGAAAAGAGTTGATTGTGACCATTGCTTAAAGGACATTTGGTGCTGTCCCCCACTCACTCTTTCGCGCGTGTAAATAACGCTCTACTTTTCTTTTATTTTCTTTATCTTGGATTATTGGGTTTGTGATCTTTTCTTTTTATTTCTTCAAGTACAAGGATTAATAAAAATATTTAGTAAATATAAGTTTACTTTCTATTAAAAGAAATGTAGAGTTTAATTTTTAGAGCAATACTTACTCAAAGGTAGAAATACTTATTCATCTTTAGAATTACATGTTTTTATTCTTTTTTTTTAATTGACTTTGATTGATGGGAAGAGAAATGCTAAAACTAAAAATATGTGATCTATTTACCCACTCTTAGGAAAGTATTGATCTAATTTTTATGTTTTCAAATTCTAGAATTTAGTTTTTATGGTTTGATAATATCTAAAAAGTAGTTATTGTCGTTTTTAATTTATAGTGATTAAGTATTTAAAAATTAGTTATTCATATGTCATAGATGAAATTATGAGTTCTTGATTAAGATAACAAAAAATAATCATATCATATATACATGAATAATAGGCTTCAATGTATTTAATATGTCAACATTTACGTACGTTAAATACTATATTTAAATTTTATAAAATCATAGAGACTAAATTTTAAATTTTAAAACTACAAGAACTAAATTCTGATTTTTTTCAAATTAGTCCATAGATAATTATAAGAACTAAATTGAATTTTCAAACAGTATTAGTTATAAAAAATAAAAAAACAAAAAACAAAACAAAACAACTAAATTATGGAGTGGGGGATAAATACCAATTTTCGGTTTTGAACCTGTGACGCTGATGTTAAATTGATTTATAACCAAACAATATTGTACCACTGACTCATTCGATACTATTCTTACAATTTTAACTTACTATAACTCCATTATCATGTGTGAAGCATATAACTTAAGTTTGATGAGATGACATGTTATAATATTTATGTTATCCACCTACCACTCACACAAAGATAATAGATATGACATTACTATTCCAAAGATTGAGTTGTTTTAACTTCTTCAGGTAAATCAAAGTGCAAGAATAACAGCATCAATTACTATTATTTTTGTATAAAAAAACTTATTTTTTTTATATCATAAAGTTTAGACTAATTTCATGCTCAATTATTATACTTGATTGTTTAACGTAAGGGTAAAACTTAAAAGAATTGATTATTTTATTATGATCCTTGTTTTGCTTTTAATTTTTTAAAATTTTATGTTTTCACCGAAAAAGATTAAAGTTTTGATACTACACTTTCCACATTTTTAACTCAAACAAAAAAGGTAGTTTGTTTAAGTTTTTATTTATTTTTATTTGTGAGTGTCAAAACCATTATGAATTAAATTTATAAACAATAAGGCTTCTTGAGATTCAATTGATCCATTAAGTTAACCTTTTTTTTAATTGAATTGTAACTAGGTCAATTTAAGATGATGTTTGTGTAAGGTTGTTTGAGTCATTTTCATTACTTTTTCCATTTATTGTTTGATATATAAATTGAATATGCACTTTTTTCATATGAAATTTTGAGGATCAAAACAAGAATAAAAAATAATAATAAACAAAATAAGTTGACCTAAGTTTAGTTCACGTGTTCAAAACTCAATACCTATCTTTGTCGGTCATAGTTTTGAATATCCTCTAAACATTTAAACATAACATTAAAAAAAAAAGTTGTTTTAAATAAATTAAAATACAAATGTCAATAATGCTATATCAATGTTTCCTATACGTCAAAAAGGTCATAAATTTAAATATTCTCTTATTATAGTTGAACTAAAAAAACAAAAAAAGGAATTAATTATTTTTAAAAAAAAATTGTACTATGAATTTAAAAGGGTAGATCTTGGAATTGCATACTAAAATAAGACTATGATAGTGGAATGAATCAAAATATTTGCAAATTCTTTTTCAAAATTAAAATTAATTTATCGAAAGGGTCAACGGCCTAATGATTTTATTGTTTGTGGAAATTCAGTTCAATACCATAGTCACACGTTCGATCCCTAAAATTGATATATATTTGAGATCCGTTGTTGTACCCTCTTTGTCAAATTTGGAGCTCCTTCTCTCCCAACTTATCCTCAAAAAAAAAAAATAATAAAAATTAAAACCACTTCCACCCAACCAAAACTTATTACATTAAAGAAGAAAAAAAAGAGTAATACTTGGGTCCTTACCGATAAGGACCCAAGCCCTCCTTACCTACTATGTGGCACATTTATGGCCACAAAATTTACTTTTTGTTTTTGGGTTAAGAAAAATTTGAAAAGGAAAAGAAAAATTTTGTGGACATAAATGTGCCACATAGATAGTAAGAAGGGCTTGGGTCCTTACCAGTAAGGACTCAAGTATTACTCGAAAAAAAATACCCATCCTTCGGTAAAATACAAAAAATAAAAAAAACATTTGAAAAACAAGTAGGTTATTTAATCCTTCAATTCTAAAATTGAAAGCACGAAGATGCTTTTAAACAGAAAATCAAAATTTCTACGCTGTTTAATTCAATAGTTAACATCACTACATACCATACATAAGGCAACTCACGTTGTTGCCACAACTCCAACTCAAGAGATAACAAGTGATTATAACCTGTCTTACTTGGTGGTGTTTGGGCCACTGAGAATAAAGGAGAGAATGAGAATGAGGATGATTTTTCATGTTTGGGTCACAGGGAATCATTCCGCTTATAATCACGTTTTTCAAAAATCACTTTTTTTATTCTCTTCCTAACTACTTTTTTTAGACAAGGGGAATGGTAATGATTGAGTGGAGAATGAGAACGACGAGAAGAATAGGGAGGAGAATGATTATTTGTGTTTGGGGTGAAGACAATGATTATGGAGAGAATAATTATTTGTTTTGAGTGAATGTAATAATTATGGAAAAAATAAAATAATGGAAATGATGTGAGTAAAAAGTAGTGATGTGATGTATAAAAAGTTATTGAATAGAGAATAAAAAGTAGTTAGGAAGAAAATGGAAAAAGTGATTTATGAAAAACATGATTATTGGGAAAATGATTCTCAGTAGCCCAAACACATGAAATTATCCTTATTTCAATTCTTCCCCTTATTCTTGGTGACCTAAACATCCCTTATGAGTTTCATTTTCTTTTCTTTCTTTTTTTTTTGACATTTTATGACTTTCAAACTTCAACACTTTTCAATCGAAATAATAGGTTATTCCTCTCTTTTTTAAGCTAGAAAGCAAACTCAACTAATTTTTAAAAAATTGAAATATATTAATTAGAAATTAGGTTACAATATCACTTTGGTTCTTCGATTTTAGGATTTGTTTCATTTTACTCCCTGGACTTTCAAATATCAAATTTTGGTCACTCAACATTGTTGTTTATTCAATTTTAATCCCTTGACTTTGTTGGTTGTCCAATTTTGATTCCTAAACTTTCAAATATTCTAATTTGGTCTCTATACTATCAAAAAAGTTAAAAAATAGTCTTTTTAGTTAAATGAATTTTTTTCTCACTCTTAAATTTTTCTCTCTCTCTTCTATCTTCCATCATTTCTCTTTCTAAAAGTTTTATCTCTTTTAAATCCACATTTCTAGTCCTCTTTACTTTTTTTTCCCTCTTATTCTCTCTTCAAACTATCTCATCCAATTGTTTAACATGAGACAATTTTCTTAAGTAATAATTTCCCTACTTTGATTTATCACTTTTTGTTTTCAAAATTCATAATCTACCATGGAACAAAAGAAAAAAAAAGGAAAGAGGGGAAAGAGAAGTGGATTGAAGAGAGTTAAAACTTCTAGAGATAGAAATGATAAAAGATGGAAGAGAGATAACAAAAAAAATTATGAGTGAGAAAAAAAATTCATTTGACCAAACTGGGTAGTGGCCATCATAAATTGAACTCATCACCTTAAGCACGTCAAGACCCTCATTAACTAATTGAGTCACTTTATGATGATTACCATTTTTTAACTTTCTTAATATTTTAGGGAGCAAATTTGGACATTTGAAAGATGATGGACCAAAATTCAACCACCATGAAGTAGCTTAATTTGTCAATAAGGATTTTGAAGTGCTTAAGGTGATGAACTCAATTTATGGCGGCCACCTATCTAAGAATTAATTTCCTACGAGTTTCTTTAACATCTGTAGGGTCGTAGAATATAAAAAAAAGGACCAAAATTCGACATTTAAGAGTCTAGAGATCAAAATGGAACAAATCTTAAAGAAGAGAGATCAAAATAATATTTTAACCAAAAATTATAAATTGTTCAACTACCTCTTTTTTTTTTTTGGAAACGATCTCTTTTTTTGTAGATTACTTTTGTAAACGACCTCTTTGTGTTAAGTTGACTTGAAATAACTACAATACTAGCTTAAGATTCAAATCTTTCCACATAGATTTAGAGTACTTGTAGTAGGTAAAAGATGTGAAAGGACTATGGCTAAATACTAATAATAAAGTGGCTGCTATTTAAAATAAAACAAAAAACAATAATAAAGTGGCTGGATTTGATAACCTTTTTCAGTCAACAGGTTATCTTCTTCTTCTTCATCTGCCATTAATTACAAACTACAAGGTGTAACATTTTTAAAATGATTTATAAAAAAAAATCATTTTTTTCCCATTTTAATCAATGAAGAGGAAACTTGATCAGCTACATGTAAGGAAACATGGTATTCTATTCTACACCTGGAAATGTAAGCCCCAGATGTAGGGCTGCCCTTAACCACAGGGGGGTGCCCTAAAATAAAGACCAGGCTTCATTTTTAGTGCCCTATTCAAATAGGTATCTTCTATTATCAAAAATGTTTCCATCAAAGAAAATGGTTAGGTTTCTAGGTTTGTTCAAATCAGGACAGAAACACCAACCACAGATATATGTCATTTAAGGTGTGTTTGGAGCGGAGAATGATAATGATTAAGAAGAGAATAGTAATGAGGAGGAGAATAAGAAGGAGAATGATTATGGGAGAATAGTTATTTGTGTTTGGGGTAAGGTAATGATTATGGAAATAATGATTATTTGTGTTTGAGATAAAGGTAATGATTATGAGAAAAATAAAATAATGAATATAATGTGAGTAAAAAATAGTGGTATGATATATGAAAAGTTGTTGGTGAGAGAATAAAAAGTAGTTGGGGAGAATGAAAAAAGTGATTTTTGAAAAACGTGATTATGAGAGAATGATTTCGAGTGACCCAAACACGGAGAATCATCTTCATTCTCATAATCCCCTTTATTCTTGGTGACCCAAACACCTCCTTAATTATCTCATTCTATTTCAAGTAAATGCAATTTTTTTTTTGGAAAACAAGTAAATGCAATTATTAAACTTTATTTATATATATATGAACTTTGATATTTTGTTTAAGAAATATACTCACATTATTTCAAAAGTCAAAATAACATTCCCTAATATATGTATATACTAGTCTAAATTAAAAAAAAAAAAAAAAGAGATTCCTAAACTAAGAAATTTGAGTAAAAAATATCTTAAAGCCTTGTTTGGTTTACGGGTAGGAATTCAGATTTCTCGAAATCAAGTACCGGAATTTGATTACTATATTTGGTTTGTTGGATTGATATTTCGAAATAGAATGCTAATAAAATATTTAAAATAATGTTATATTTTGATTATAGTCTATTTTGATTTTGAATTATCAAAATTTTTCTTTATTTATAAAGAAAAGATGATCTCATATTTTTAAATAATTTTAGATTGTTTAATTAAATGAAAAAATATTTGATGCCCTAAAAATGTTGAAAACAAAAGAATTATGAAATAATTTTTTTTTTAATAAAAATATTGGATGAAAGAACATAAAAAAGAAATAAGATAATTTGCTTGTTAATTTATTTTTTAACAAGTTTGTTTTTTCAAACGGCATAAAAACAGGTGAGTTAAAAAAAAAACTATTTTCACCTTTTAAAACCACTTTCGTATTTTTATTTAAATTATAAATATAAATAAAATATATATCTAATAAATTTGAAGATAAACATAAAAAGAAGAAAAAAAAGAATTAACTTTAAATAGATTTTTTAAAAAAATAAATAGATAAACATATATTTTTTTTTGGAACTACGATTTATTTGATTGGTTCCATTTATGAAAGTTTTTTGAAATTTCGCCGAAATATGTACTCTATTTTTATTTTATACGAGAGAGGAAGAAATACAATAAAGAAAATTTTCAAATCCCTGGATTCCAATCGGTGGATTCGCATTGTTCAAAACCCTCAAATCAAATACCCCGAAACCAAATCCTCCGGAATCAAATCCCACACTTTTTACATTTGCCAAACATTGGTTTCTGGAATCAAGTACTTTTGAAATATAAAAAATATCATTGCATTGAAACTTGGTTTTGAAATGCTAAAGTTTTGTTTGAATAACATATTTTTAAACCTTTAGAAACTTTCAAAATAATTCTTACTAAAAAGTGTTTATTCTTTTCTCAAAAAAAAAAAGTGTTTATTCTTTACTATTTCTTTCTAAATTTTTCCTCTACAGAAATTAATGAGAATAATCATATATTAACACTTAAAATTTTATAATAACAATTTAATTGAAAGTGTGCAAAAATTCAAAATTTATATTTGTAACTCTTTAAAATAATGAAAAAAAAGTCTAAATTATTGTTATGTTGAATTGGAAAACCTAAATGGATAGGTTCATATAAATGGATTTGTTAACATTTTTAAAGTTGAAAGATAATTTATCATTTTATTCTTTATGAGATTTTTTAAATAAATTTTGTTGAAATTGATTTCTAGCTTGAGTTTGTTTGAGTAATTTAGTTATCCACATTTGAATTTGATGTAAAAGGCTGATGATGAAAATAAACTATTGATGACCTACCTATGAAGTATGACATCCAAAATTAATTTATTTTTATTTTTATTTTTAATTATCATTGCATACGTTACAATTAAAAATTTGTTTTTGACTCCCTAATATTTTTAAAAGTTGAGTTTTTTCTTAGGAATAGTTAATATAACATTAAACTTGAAATTTGAAACGCTTTACAATTAACATGACAACCAGTTGAAAACTACTAGTTAATTGAAATTGACATTAAAAAAATTGATGCAAAAAAATCAAAAGTAAAAAATAAATGATAAAGGACAAATGAAAAATAATTATATTAAGAAATTAATTTTAACCATCACATTAACAATTTAAATAATTAGCCAAGAAGAATAGTAGTGAGTGGCCTAATGATCAAAAGGTCACGATAAAAATCTCTCCCTCCTAATTGTTATAAACCTCAAAAGAAAAAAATAATTTAATTAATTAATCAGAATGTAAAGACAAAAAACTTTAAAATTCATAGGTTAATATTGACATATAAAAAGGGGTTTTACATGAATAACAAAAGTAAAAAAATAAAAAAATAGCACCAATAGCACTTTTTTGAAAATATTTCATACAAAGCAGAAAAATGGGGCACCCTTGTAAATTGACCAAAAAGTCCTTCTATCAATTTTCAATTGATAGCCTTCTACCAGTTTTTAGTCGATAGCATTCTATCAATTTCAGGCGATGGCTGATACGGATTGACACTGCTCGAATTAAAATATGAAAATCTCGTTGGATAATTCACTGTAACACGCAATGTTCTAAG
>JBBMKA010083610.1:0-14058 GCA_037833695.1 Sechiopsis laciniata | reverse complement strand
AAATTTACCTCAATCCATCAGCTTAGGCTTTTGGATTGATTGGTGGTTTAACATAATTCAACATGGTATTAGAGCAGAAGGTCATGAGTTCGAATCTCTGCCAAGTCGTTTTCTCCCCAATTAAAATTAAATTCCACTTGTAGGGTATTTCTCAAATTTCAAAGCCCACAAGTGAGGGGGAATGTTGGTTGATATAATTAAATTTATCCCAATCCATAAGCTTAGGCATTTGGGTTGATTAGTGGTTTAATATAATTCAACAATCATCATAATTTTTCATACATCATTGAAATTTTTGTTTCCTATTAAAAAAAGTGTTTCACTCCAGAATTAACCTTCAGAGATCTATATTGCATGAAATTTATTTTAAAAAAGGGTACAATGCCATCTTCACCCTGTGGCTATTCAAAACATAGATTAATATTCCTTATGGCAGAAACACACAAGATGGATCAACAGGAGCAGAAATTTCTAAAGGAGACAATCAAAACTCATGTGAAAGCCCTACAACTGAGAAAAATGAAGTTGCTGGTTCTGATTTAAAAGCTGTGAGAGTTGTATATTCAAGAGTTACTTTGATTATGAACTCAACAATTATCTCTTCTTCAAAGTTTCTTTTTAATTTTTGCATCTCTGTGGTAAGGTTGGCTTTCATTATTACAGGATTCAAGGAAGGAGTTGTCATCAGATGTTTCAACTGAAACAAGCAAGTCCCAAAAACGTTTTGTTTCAGGCCCTAATTTTGTTGAAGGAGAAAACCTGGAAGAAGATACTCTATTTGATCAAGTTCCTACCTTATCCATTCATGAAAGTTCATCTCTTCTTACTGGTTCTGGCAAACTTGCGACCTCTGAGCCAACTGAGTTTTGTGAGTCTCATGGTATAGCCCACAATGAAGTGATAATGAATGGTGAAGTACAATCAAAAGAATTAAGAAAAGATGCTTCTAGGAAACATGGGGAGAAAGAAACTTCTACAACATCTGGAAACAAATCATTCGGTTTTGAACCTAAAAGTCAAGAAAATAGTTTTCAGAAGGTATAGTTGTTGATTTCTTACTTTTGTTTGTAACATAAAGATGAGTTGACATCTATGTTAAAACATTTCTTCATGATCTACTGTTCAAGTAATTTTTGCTACTTTTAGTATGAGAGACAGTTTTGCTACTTTTACTCTTGCTACTAATTTTTCTAACCACTCTAGCAAACTCTAGCCATCTCAGATAATAACATCCTTTCTTGCTATCTCAAAGTAGGTATGCAGTTTGCTGAATCTACTATATTGTTGATTAATGATTATAGGATGAGCATGTGTCTCATCCTTTTCATATTATTCCTATTTGTGTGTCACATATGTCAAATACAGGGGTTTTGAGCCATAACATGGTAAAGATTTGTGAGTTATTATTCGATAATTGTTGCCTCAAACTCAAAATCCTATACAAGGAAAGGAACTCTCGATTCAATATCTTTGAGTAGAGTGGATTTCCCCTCCTCCATTGGCTTGCTGCTAGAAATTCTCCTGCCATTAAATCTATCGCTGGAGTTTCTCCACCTCCTGTTGATCCTATATGTTTGAATGATTCTGAAGAATTTGTTTTGGTGAACAAGGGTAATTTCCTATATGTTTGAATGATTCTGAAGAACTTATAGATTGGTGCAATTTTTATTTTTGAAGGTATCGAAACTGGCAATTTCTTTCAAAGGAAATGAGCTGAGTAAATTTAGCGACACTCCTGGAGATGCATCCTTAGATGATTTATTTCACCCTTTAGATAAGCTCCCCGGGGATCAAGCAGATGTAGCATCAACATCTCTATCTACCCCACAATCAAACATAGGTAATGTGCCAATCAATGATGTTGGAAAAAATGACCTGGCCACAAAGTTGAGGGCTACCATCGCTCAGAGACAAATGGAAAATGAAATGGGACAAGCAAATGGTGGTGGTGACCTGCTTCGACTAGTGATTGGTGTTTTAAATGATGATGTTGATATTGATGGTTTGGTATGTATGTTACAGTATATTAGTATAGTTAGTTTTCTAATACTCTTTTAATTGCCTCCACAACTGATAGTCTTTTGATTCTTTCAATCAGGTTTTTGATGAGAAGTTGCCTGGGGAGAACCTTTATCCTTTGCCGGTACTCAGTTCTTTCAACTCTACGAAGTCCATGCATTTTGATTCTTATGAATGTAATAAAAAAATTGACTTTTCAGTTATCTTTTTCTTGCTTCTTTTTGTACGATCATGTTTATTCCTACTGAAAAGAAAGTGTATAATGTGTAAATTTTTTAACTTGAACATGAATAGAGAATTATTGTATTCTATTTCTTATCTTTCCTTTTCTCTGCTGGTAGGCCGTTGAATTTGGAAGATTAGTTGGGTCATTGAGACCTGATGAACCGGAAGATATAATTGTATCTGCTTGTAAAAAATTGATTGCCATCTTCCATCAAAGACCTGAGCAGAAAATTGTTTATGTTACACAGCATGGTTTACTCCCATTGACGGAGTTACTGGAAGTTCCAAAAACTCGTGTACGGTTTTTATATTTACCTCATTACGTCATTGGTTTTTTTATTAGCTTAATCCAACTTTTTAGAACTTGCCTATTTCCCATTATTGCAGATTATATGTTCAGTGCTCCAGCTTATAAATCAGATAGTTAAGGATAACGGGGACTTCCAAGAAAATGCATGTCTTGTTGGTCTAGTAAGTAACTACGGGATAATGTTTCCTTCTTGCATTTTTTCATCAGAAATAGATTTGATTGATGCTCTGCCTTTGAACTTTATCGCTAAACTAATTTCTTTAATTGGTTTAACATTATTTTAGCATGTACGTTCTTTTATTCAACTTTACACATTACCATTTTGAACTTGAATGCTTGATGTAGCTTGAATACTGGAGAGATGTATTTCAATCTGTGCGCGCTTGAATATTCTGTCGGATTAAAGCTTCTATTCTTGGATCATGAATATGTGGCTGGTATCTGATGGAGGTTGTTAGTTTTGTATATTTACTTTCTGTTTCTATCATAGGTAAAATAGATTAGTTATTGATAGGGGTTTAGTAATTAGCTGAGTCAGAGTGCTATATCCACATTTTTTACTAAATTCAAGTAAATAAAAAATTTGAGTAAATTTTCATATTTTTCTGTGTACATTACATAATGATCTATTATAATCAAATGCATCTTTTAGCCTCCCAAGATTCTACTCTTCCCCATCTCATTTATCTTTCGGAGTAGTAGTGAATGTACTTCAGCATTGGTCATTTCCTTATGAAACCATCAGATTCCTCTGGTAATGGGCTTTGCGGTTCCTGATCGTCCTCGAGAAGTTCGTATGGAAGCAGCTTATTTCTTTCAGCAGCTTTGCCAATCAAGGTTTGAAGCTTTAATCTTGTAGTATTATTATGACCCTACAAGGATTTGTTTTGAAAAAAATTGTCCTCTTACCAAGGATTTGTTTTTGTTTTTGTTTTTTTTTTTTTAATTCAGCTCTTTGACATTGCAAATGTTCGTTGCGTGCCGTGGAATACCTGTATTAGTAAGCTTCTTAGAGGCTGATTATGCAAAGTACAGGTAAGTAAATGTCATTTTGTGAAAGCTGAATGTTTATAGTAATTCTAGGCATAGACAAAGGGTTGTGTAGTTAGTGGCTTCTGGCCGTTTTGGTGATTGCTGTATTTGTTAACTTGATATAATAAAGGGAAAATTATCTTTTTAGTCCTTAGGTTCGGGTTTAGTTTGTATTTGAAGGAGGGTCTAGTTTTTACCACATTTAAAAAATGCTCAATTTTAATCTTTATGGGTCTTTTGAGTTTACTTTTATGCTTGTTTTCTTTCAAAAATTAAATTCATGCCAATAGTAAAATAACGATTTCATCAATATATTGAAATTTAAAATTAGTCTAGTCATCATTTTAGTCGGCATTTTGTATGTAATTAATGATTTTGTTATCTCAAGAACTAAATTTGAGTATTATTAAAATGTCAAGGTAAGAATGTTTAATTTTGAAACATATGGACCAAATAAAAATAACACTTATTCAATGTTTTCAAGGCGCTACGAGGCGCTCCCTATGGCGAGAGGCGAGGCGACCTGGGGGCTGCACGCCTCTTAAACGGCTGGGGCGAGCGACTTCACTCAAGCGCTTGCCTAACTTCGTTTTCTTTTCGCCCGGCAGCGAGTCGAAGGCGTGCGCCTGAGTTTTTTTTTTTTTTTTTTTTTTTTTAGTTTTATATAACACAGTCACCTTCATGGCCAAGGTTGAAGATAGTGAACAGTGTGTTTGTTTATTTTCTTCGTGAAGTGTTTAGAAATGGGTAATGCAAGCAAATGTCTTTTGGGTAAAATAAGTTTATTAAAAGGGAAAAGCAGCCTATCAATTTTAAAGTTTACTTTCAATTCTTTTGATCCATTAACTTTGAATACTGTGCAAATATAATAAAATCCTTTGTATAAAAGAAGTTTATTTAAAATGTGAAATAAAAAAACGTCATTTAAAGCTAAGTTTTTTTTTTGTTTGTTAATTATTAACTCTCAAGATTAATAATTTACAAAAGTGGGAATTTTAGTTTTGATTTATTTTTTTTATTTTAAATTAGTTAAAATATAAATTATAATTTATTTAGTTTTATTAATTCGGCAGATAGTGACCATCAAGTTTACTACTTTAGTTACATTTAAACTTTTTACTTATATAAAGTAAAAATTGTTTATAATTTTAATGCCATGGAGTCCAAATGTTCTAATTGACTTTAAAATATACAAACTTTGGGTTTTAAATTTGTTCCATCTTTTATTTTATATTTTTCTGCCATTTGATATTTGATCGGGTTATTTATTTTTGATGTTTTTACTGTGTAGTATTATTTGGTAAGAATTTAATATTTTATTCGGAAATAAGAATATGTTTTTATATCAATTTTTGTTTTATACATTATTTATAGTTATGCATTTATTTGTTGCACCTTACTTCACTCGGGCCTCGCCTCTCGCCTTAAGGCGATCAAGGAGAGTGTTACCTTGCGTTGCGTCTTGCGCTTTGAAAACACTACACTTATTTGGAATTGATAGGAAATAAGTACTTCAATGAGATGAAACTTGAACTTTGGATGAAGAGTTTCTACCCTATGACATGAAATAAAATACTTATTTGGAATTGATATTTATCCATTGGTTAGGCCACCCTCTCCTTGCTGGTTTAGGGAGAAAAACAATAATCTTTCAAGGGAAGGAGGGATCCAGAAGATATTTGGTCCCTCATTAGATTCAATGGTGACTGTTATTTTGTAATTATTCAGTAGGTCAAATCTTGTTCGATTGGAAGCTACTTTTGTAGGCGTAGGCTTGTCTCCAAGAGGTGGCGCAGTGGTTGAAGGCTTGAGCTTTGAAAGTATGCTCTTCTCAAGGTCTTAGGTTCGAGACTCACCTGTGACAGAATTCCTTCGATGTCTTCGGTGTCTGGCCTAGGGACGGGCGTAGTTACCTTGTTTAAACAAAAAAAAAAAATTGTAGGCGTAGGCTTCAACTCCCTTTTTGTGGGCTTTTTTTTTTGTATGCCCGTGTATTCTTTCATTTTTATCTCAATGAAAATCTTGTGCTGTATTTCAAAAAAATCAATTGAGATGTGTTAACCATCTGCACTTTTTACTTATTTGTTCAGTTTCGATGTTTATTGTTTAATCAATTACTTCTTTAGTATTTTAACTTCGTTTTGGTCATTTGCAAATTAAATTTATTTTCGTCTGATGTGTATGTTGATCTTTATTTGGTTTTCTGTTAAATTTTGATATTATTTGTTTCTTACACATTAAACTGTAAATATTGTGTTTTTAGGGAAATGGTTCACCTAGCTATTGATGGAATGTGGCAGATCTTTATGCTCCAGCATTCCACTCTAAAAAATGGTTTCTGTCGTATAGCAGCAAAAAGTGGAATTTTGCTTCGGCTTATTAACACCCTCTACAGCTTAAACGAGGCAACTCGCTTAGCTTCTATAACGGTTGGGTCTGGATTTCCAGTTGATGGTTTAATTCAACGGCCACAATCAGGTCAACTAGATCCTAGCCACCCAATATTCAGTCAGTATGAGGCCTCATTTCCTGTGCAAGATCAGCCTGATCTTTTGAAGGTCAGGCATGAAATAGTTGATCATCATCTGTCTACTGGAACACCAAAACTTTCTAGGGCTTCAACTTTACATTCTCAAAGATCAGATGCCAACCAATCCAATCACCGAGTCTTTTCCGCAGATGCTGATAGGCCTCAATCTAGCAATACCACAAATGAAGCGATTGGAACTTCTAAACTGTCAGAACTAGCGTCTTTTGAAAAAGTTGTAAATTTAGCAACCAAGGAACTATCTGGCTCTACTTCTAAAGAACGTGAGAATGTAGATAGATGGAGAGCTGAGCGGATGGTCAATTCAAACAGGTCTTCCACAGATAGGCTTCCAAAATTGGTGGAACCTGCATCTAATGGATTTCCTACAGTATCAGTGGCTACTCAACTAGAGCAAGTTCGGCCCCTGCTAAGTTTGTTGGACAAAGAACCCCCTTCTCGACATTTTTCTAGTCAGCTAGAGTACATGCGCCAACTTTCTGGATTAGAGAGACATGAAAATATAATGCCTCTATTGCAGGCATCAAATGAAAAGAAGATAAATGGGGAGCCTGATTTCTTAATGGCAGAATTCGCTGGTTTGTGAACGTGTTTTTTTTTTTTTCTTCTACATCATAAATCAATTATGTGTGTTATGGAGTGATATTATTAAATTTCCTAATTATTGGATTGTCTGTTACTCATAGAAATAGAGATTAAACTTAGGTGCACTACAAAGACCAGGGGACAACCCCCACTTAAGCATCTTAGCAGTTTGCAGAGAGCTTTTTCTTGCATGTTCTTTGTAAGTTAAACGTTCACAAGGACCAAAACATTTTATGGGGCTGATAAATATTTTGAAAGCTTTCTTAGACCTAACTCTTAGGTATATTAATTTAACTTCGATCAATCTTGATGCTGCACATATTCCATTCTTGAGACAATATTGCAAGTAGCTTGAGAGTATCTTTCAAAAAAGCCTAATTGTATTCTTTTCATCACAGAGGTTTCTCAACGTGGAAAAGACAATGGAAATCTTGACCCCACTTCTAAGGTTTCCCTTAAAACGGTGGCAAAAAAGGTAGGATCCCTTATGTACAATGAAGGAGCTGCATCCACATCTGGAATTGCTTCACAGACAGCATCTGGGGTACTTTCAGGATCGGGCGTTTTAAATGCTAGAACGGGTAGTGCAACATCCTCTGGACTTCTTTCCAACATGGTTTCAACTATGAACGCTGATGTTGCAAAGGAATACCTGGAGAAGGTGGCTGATCTTCTGCTTGAGTTTGCTCAGGCAGATACAACTGTGAAATCATATATGTGCAGTCAAAGCTTGCTTAATCGCCTTTTCCAGATGTTCAATAGGGTAGAGCCCCCAATTCTCTTAAAGGTTCGTGATTCATTCATTCATTCATTGTATTTTTTATCAGTTGGTTTCTACTTTCTGCTAACTGTGCTTCCATTTATCTTTCATTTTGTAGATATTGAAATGTATAAATCATCTATCAACAGATCCGAACTGCTTAGAAAATCTTCAGCGAGCTGATGCAATTAAATATTTGATTCCAAACCTTGAACTCAAGGAAGGGTGTCTGGTATCGCAAATACATACTGAGGTGTGCTTATTTTCCCCTCATTGTTTAGACAATCTACTTGTATTTATACCTACTTTTGGGTTAAAATTTTATTTGTTTATGTAATTTGAGTTTCATTTCATTTTACTTCCTGTACTCTCAAATAAAATATCCAATTTTAGTTTTTATATTTTCAATAAATCTTAAAATTAGTCTCTACCATTAGTTTGAAATTAATTTATATTTAAATTGGTTAAATAATATTAATAATAATAATAACAATATTTTGATGCAAGAAAAGATACAATGTGAACATATTTCCAAAGCTAGTAGAGACTTAAGTTTTATGAACTAAATTAGACATTTAAAAGTTCAAAAAACCCAAAGTGTGGGCCAAAATGGTATTATAACTTTTTTTCTTTTTTTATAAGAAAAAATCTCAAAGAATGAACTTTTTGACTAAACTATATAATATCAATTATGATCATATCAAAGGGCTGATGGTTTATGACGTCACGAGTTCAAATCTCCCATTTCAATTGTTGTTGAACTAAGAAATAATTTTCTATGAATTTCCTTGACGTTCAAATAATGTAGAGAAATTTGAACGTAAGCTGGACAGTTGCTTAGGTATTTTTTGACGAAAAAAGAGAACTTTTCTTTGATAATATGAATAAAGTCATAACAAGCACCCCAACTAACAAGTATAAATAAAGCATGCTAGTTCAAATTAATATCTTAAAGAGAATACTCTTCAAAAGATACGAAATGAGCGCAGTAGGATTAGGCTTTTAGATGAATAAAGTCAAAACAAGCACCCCAGTCTAAGTATTTGTCTTTTAGGGTTTGCTGATTTCTTTCGAATCAAATCTCTAAATAAAGATACCAGAAGACGACCAAATTCTAAGGCATGTATTCTTTATGTCTGATTTTACTACCTTATGTTCTCTGTAGGTCCTCAGTGCACTTTTCAATTTGTGCAAGATAAATAAGAGGAGACAAGAATATGCAGCTGAAAATGGCATTATTCCACACTTGATGCATTTTATTATATCGGACTCTCCTCTTAAAAAAGATGCATTACCTCTACTGTGTGATATGGCTCATGCGTCTCGTAATTCTAGAGAGCAGTTAAGAGCCCACGGTGGGTTAGATGTGTATTTGAGTCTACTTGAGGATGGGCTTTGGTCTGTGACGGCATTGGATTCCATTGCTGTTTGCTTGGCTCATGACAATGACAACCGAAAAGTTGAACAGGCTTTGCTGAAAAAGGATGCAGTTCAAAAATTGGTGAAATTTTTCCAGTGCTGTCCAGAACAACATTTTGTACATATATTGGAGCCCTTCTTGAAAATCATCACGTATGTACCATTATCTGTTAGTTAGTTAGTTATTCAATTATCCTGTTTTTGAGTTTTCTTTCTTTCTTTATTTGTCATCCTTTTCAGGTAATATAGTGTACTTTCTTTTAATTTGCATACATATGACCCTGCCTTGAGTTAGATTTTACAATAGAAGGTTGGGAGACACTAACCCCAAACCACGCTCTAACTCCGGACCTCGTGTTTTTTATTGTTTACACATTCAATACATCCACCAAGCTAGAAAGCTAAAGCATAGTTTATAACTTCTCCCATACATCCAAAGATACAAAATTATCATCCACTTGACATGTACTTGTAATCGCAGAAAATCTCCGCGAATCAATACGACATTGGCTGTCAATGGATTGACCCCATTGCTTGTAGCAAGGCTGGACCATCAGGATGCAATAGCTCGGCTTAATCTTCTTAAACTGATCAAGGTAAGTGTGGCCTTTGCCTTTGAGAGGATTCCATAATTCTATGATCATGAACTTATTTGTGATTGAATGTCCAATGTTGGTGTGGTGTGGCTGTGGCAGGCTGTGTATGAGCATCATCCAAGACCCAAACAATTGATTGTGGAAAATAATTTACCTCAAAAACTTCAGAATTTGATTGAAGAACGCAGAGATGGACAGCGCTCTGGTGGCCAAGTGTTGGTCAAACAAATGGCCACTTCTTTGCTAAAAGCACTTCATATCAATACCGTTTTGTAAAACCCTTACATCCTCCCTCTGTAAGTATGGTTTTTCCTTCTTTCTTTCTTTCTTTCTTTAATTAAATTTTGCCCACAAAATGATATACGCAATGTATGAGTGCTTTGTTTGTGCATTGATAATAAATGTCATTTTTTTTTTATGATTCATTTATATATTTACGTTAAACGTGATGTTTTGTTTTTTATTTTTGTTTAAACGTATGTTTCATAAATCTTGCAAGTAAGCCATCGACACAATAAGTGTGTGTCCATAATCAAGGTCAAGAGTTCAAATTCCCTCACCCTTAAAAATATGTTGCTAATAAGAGATACCTTAACCGACATAAAATATAAGTTTATGATTAAAGGGTTATTATAGGTTTGAATTTCTCAACCACTAAATGTTGTTAATAATAAAACAAAAACAAACAAATAATTTCTTACTTTATAAAGTATGAAATGAACTGAGATTGTAAAGTTTCCTGCGATCTTTAAGGCTTAAACTAAGTTTACAGCTTTTGTTGTAAATAAAAGTTCATGCACTTGAAGTTTATTTATTAAAATGGTTTTTTAAAAGGAAATTAAAATGGTTGACATAGAACTTATGAATCTATTATGACTTTGTTAAAGTATATATGGGAATTAAATAAATAGCTACAAATTCAAATAGAGCTTATAATTTGACTTTCATATAGTTAAAAATTGATCCATCAATATTGGGAAATGGTAAGAAATAAGTTAGATTTGGGAGAATAATAGAGGGTATGACCACTTTGTATTGGACTTTAAATGGATAGCTAAAAAAATATCGGAGGAGAGATAAGTATTTTCACCCCATAATAACCTTTTAGTTGTGTTTTATTAAAGGTTTAACAAAAAAAGAAAAAAGAAAAAATTAGTTATTTTTCCTAAATCTAAGCATAATTAACCACTTTTTTATTTTATAATATTTTAATGTTTCCTAAATCTAAGTCTAACTAATCACTTTTTAATTTATAATATTTTAAAAGTAAAATACTAATAATAGTTAGTTAAGAAGAAATTCCTAAGATTATGGGGAGATGACTAAATCGTTCGCATAACACTCAAAAAAATAGAAATTATGTTTGATCACAGTCGCCAACAAACAAATTTTTCTAGAAAAGCCTCCACCCCATCAAGGTAAAAATCTTGATCTTTTCAATTTGCAACTTATTATAATATGATGTATACAAAATATGCGATCATATTATAATATGATATGTATATAATATGTGCCAACAATATTTAACTTATGCAAAAACTAAATAAATTTTTCTAGAAAAATCCCCACCCACTTATGCACACTTATTATAATATGATATGTACAGAATATAAGCCAATAACTAGAAGATCTTCTAAAAAAACTATTCGTCGCTGCCATCCACATTAAAAAAATATAATCTTAGTGTTTCGATTATGTATAGAATATGTGTCAACCGTGTTTAAAATATGCACAAACAAAAAAAAAAATCAAAGAAACAACGTTATTCACAGAATATATATTGGACAATAATCAATGAAACAACCTTATTCACAGAATATATACATAGACAATAGTAACCAATATATGCATCCTTATTATAACATGATATGTACAGAATATATATCAACAATGTCTATCTTATGCAAAAAAAAAACAAAAAAATCAAGAAAACAACGTCATTCACATAATATATACAAGTGATAACAGTAACTAATATAGGATATGTACAGAATACGTGTAGCTAAAGTCTAACATATGCGAAATTAAAAAATAATAATAATAAAGGAAACAGAATCCCTACAAAGTAGATATTCTATTAGGTATAAAATACATGTCAACCATATTTCACATATGAAAAAAAAATTAAAGAAACTAAATTCCAATAAAGTAGGAATTCGATTTTAGACGTTAATATCTTTAAATAATGGAGTCATTCAAGAGATTTTGAAGCTTATACTGGAAAAAATGTCGGAGAACCCAAAGGAATTTGAAAGCTTACATCGAAAACGTTTATATCTTAAAAAACATGACTCCGATGTCGGTCTCTTTCGAAGTCTCGAGAATCGGAAAGCTTACATCGAAAACGTTTATATCTTAAAAAACATGACTCCGATGTCGGTCTCTTTCGAAGTCTCGAGAATCGGAGCCCAACGAAATGCATGAATTTCTCTTGCAGCCAGATTTTTCAATGCGGGGCTATCATCAATCACAAATACATGGGTAGAGAGTTTTCGCGGGGTTGTTCAACGAGAGAAAGAATAAAAAAAGAACTCTTCATCTTCTTCAAAAATAGGTATTTAAGACCCTCATAAAATCCAAGTCAATACTATTCCCAACCATTTTTTAATTAAAATTTAAACAGACTTACAATAATCACACCAACCAACGAGAGTATGTACGACTTATGGGAAGGAGGTGTATAACTATATTTGTGGACGGTGAGAACAAAAATTTTAAATTACGTATAAATTTTTAAAATTTCAAAATCCCTGTTTTTATGGTATGACTACTTGATTTTTATAATTATTGATTTAATTATTTTTGAATAAAGTGTTTAGAATTAGTTAGTTTGTTTTAGATTTTTCTATATTAAAATGGTACATACAAATAATCTATTTAAAATATATTTTAAAAAAACTCTATGAAATATAGGGGTACAATGGTAAACTATTTCCTATATTAAAGATTAATTAAAATTTGGAAATAAGAAAAGGACACAAATTTTAAAGATCATTAGCCACATCTCTAATTAATTTCTAAATCCTAGCAATTTTCTTAGTTGTCTCAACAATATTTCTCTATCATTCTCTAAAATTTGGGGTCGCCACTCCAACGTTCCAAAGTTGGCTCAAATCCATGATATGAAGAGTGGCCTAATTTCTGAATAATCCAACAATGGATCATGTCAAAACTTCATCTTGCAAAAGAATCTCACCCCCCTTAGCCAACCTTGAGTCTAGATATGCTCAAACCCGAGCTTCGAGCTCAATTTAGAAATTTGTTGAGACTTAACATATGAATGTGTGGGTAAGTTATTCAATATAATATTGTAAGTGTATGAATATAAAGCTTTAATTTAGTATATAGGAATTTATAGTATTGTTTACATAATTGTTATTCTAGTTCACTTAATTACCACAAATATAATGATTCAATTCTATTTTATTTAGAGAATGGTAAATATGATCAAAACAATATAAAGAAAATATAAATAATAAAACATGGTAAATATATAGGAGGTTTTTTTAACTTTATAGGAGTGTTTGGTATGAGTGGATTAAATGGAAGTTTGGAAGAGATAAACTCTTGTTGGGTATGAGAGATTTGGAGGAGATAAAATAAAACTATGTTTAATGAGTTATATGGTTGGAAGTGAAAGTGAGAAGAAATCCTGTTTCGTATGAGAGATAAGAAATGTGAGAGATATAAAATCTTGTTTGATATAAGAGTTTGGGAATAATCGGTGTTTAATATGATATCATTTACCCTCACCAACAAGGAAAAAACAACCCCTACCCAACCCAAACTACTTCTTTCTACCCATACCAAATACCCCTAAAGTTTATTTTTATTTTTATTTTTGAGAAAACCCCCTAAATTTTATTTACACAACACCATGGAGTATTTTTATATAATATAACCTAGTTTTTTAGTATAAACTATCACAGTAAAGTTTAAAAATAAGCTAAGAATTATTTCAGTTTTTTTCAAGCTCATTACCTTCAAAAATTAAATTAAAACTAATTTCAAAAATCAATGATCAATATGGAATAAGCGGTACACATTTTAGTCTATAATTTTATGTAATTAAAGAGATTTATTCATTTGATAAAAGATATTTTAAATTTTAAATCTATCAATTTAAAAGTAAGAAAAAAATATATCTAAAAGTCAGTTATTTGCTCCTTGATTTAGGGATGAGGAATTGAATTATTTAAACATTAATATAAATATTTTATTATTATTAATTAATAATCTCAAATTTAAGGAAGTTTAGAGATGTTTTAATTATATCTTTTAGGGGTCGTTTAATTTGGGGTAATCAGGATAACTGAAATCTTTTGATGCCAAGAATCTCAGATCTCTGGAATTTTAGGTGTTCGACATTCTTAGATAGATGTTTGTTTTGTAGTAATATTTTTATGGGTATTTAGAAAATTGTATTTATTTTATAAGTTTTATTCATGGAAATTTCTTAAATGCCCTCATAACTTAATTTACACATTAATTTATATAATTAAAATCTATATAACGTATTTTTTTTTATTAATTTAAATATTATATTTTAAAATAAATTTACCTA
>JBBMKA010083588.1:0-14061 GCA_037833695.1 Sechiopsis laciniata | reverse complement strand
AATAACAAACCTAACAAAATAACAACCTAAATAACAGAATAACAAATATATTTACAAAATCTTCCTAACTTTCAACATTTATGCATAAAATATTATTGATCGATTCCAATAACCTATATTTCTTTTCTCATAAGTTTTTTTTTTAAATTAAAAAATATATTGGTATAACCCGAGGAACTCAACCAACACAACCCATGTTCACCCATAAACTTTAGACTTGAAAATTATAAAACATTTGGATTTCGACCAAGGTAAGAGATTTTCTTCTACCAACTCGAGTCTTATGATTATTAAGAGCATAAAATAGGCTTGTTCAATTGTCTAATTCTTATACGACTATTGGTCACGAAGTATTGTGCGATTGAATTGATTAGCTTTCTTTGGTTTACTAATTTACAATGTAAATATTATATGTTATGATATCTGGTTCGGTGAGCATGCTATAGGTGTTTCACATGAATGTTTGTGATTTTTATGTTAAATATAGAATCTATATTGAGCATGAATAAACCTGGTAGTCAAGCATGTTAAATATGTTAACCAGGTAGTTATATTAATGAGAATGATTCTACCTACTGTAACCTAGTAGGTAAGCACGTTACATGTGTTACCCCAACAGTGATTGAGAATAGTTAAATTTGGCAAGTAAGCACCCTGAATGCTACCTAAGTAATTTTCCTTGTGGTTCTGGTTGACAAACACACTAGTCAGTGTTAACCATAACTCTTTAGTGTTACGCCTTGGTAAGCAAACATCTTGAATGTTACCCAGGGTTTTTATTCAAATTGATTGAGTTCTTATTTCGTTATTGATAAATTATAAATTGAAATCTCTATAAACATGGTTGATGATCCTATGTAGTGATCTGTACTGAGTTTAAGACTCACATTTTATTATGTGGATTTCCATAGGTACTAATGTTATGTACTAGGATGACTGGCTGAAGCTGAGGGACCATAGGATGACATTACTCTTATTCATTGACTTTGTTTTATTTCTTTAAACTTTCTTATATGCATGCACTGGATTTTGTAGGCATGTTACCTATCATATGAATTTTATATGTATTTATGTTTTTACTTAGGGTACCTGAATTGGTTGGTTTTGATTTTTTTAAATTTGAAACTTGAGGTATTTCTATTTTCAATAAATGGATGTTATCGACATGCCTCGTACGTTGTGTTTTAATATGTGCATCATAGTAGAGACCTAGATTGAGACGCTAGGTTGGGACGGGTCTTTACAGATGTGTAACTTTCATACTTGGAAAGAATAATAAGTACAAAGTAGAGTTTTTCAATGGAGTTCATGTTCATGACCTCGTTAGAACTCCAATGAAACATATTTTAAAAGTCAATTGAAAAAACTTTCAATGCTAAATGTTTTAGCTTATGATGCAGATAGATCAAGAATTTTAATTAAAGTGACCATGGAACAAATGAGTCGGTAAGTTTGTGATAGAGAACGTTTGAGATTCTTGGATATGGATTAATTTAGAAACTACATATACAAAGAGCGAAAACCAAGAATTGAGAAGGGGAAGTTGGTGTTCTGTTACAGGTATTTTTTTTAAAAAGATCAAATATGTAGTTATTTTATTTTTTATGTACTACAACTTGATGAAGATAACATGATCCCAAATAATTTTGTTTGGATAGATGAACACTTTATTTTCAGAGATGTTATTTGCTTTGACACTACTTATTGTACAAATGAACTTGGTCGGTCATTTGCATCATTCATTAGAGTGAATTATGGTATTTGATGCAACCTTACTTGTAAGATGAGACTATTGAATCATACTATGGTTGTTTGTACCACCCGTATCAAATTGGGAAAATGATAAATAAAATCATTCTCCATGTTTGGGCTTCAAGTAATCAACACTAGGATAATGACCCAAAACATCTTAATTTTTTTGAAAAAATAGTTTGAGTCACCTGCCATATTTTAAACCAAAAAGAGCGAGAATGATTCTCATCCCACTTAAATGTACATATTATGTTGCACTTTTCCAAACTCTCTCTCGTTCTCTGTGATTTCTCTTTTCAATTCTTTATCTCGTTCTCTCCAGCCACTTTCATCCTTCATTTTCCCATACCTTTGATGACCCATCACGCAGCTCAGGATCCCTTATTGTTTCGTTGCTTAGGTGAGTCGTTCACATTGTTTTTTCCTTTTGTTTCACAACAAATGTTCTTTGTTTGACTATTTACATGATGACAATTTTGAGGTTGCATTTTGATTTTTTTTCAAAGTAGGTTTTCATATCTTTTGTTTTGAATGTGTACCCGAGGCGATGAATGTTGATTCTGTTGATCATGTCTGTTTCTCGTGTTTGGTGGGTTTCATCAATAAAAGTATGTTTAGTATATTTAAATTTAATGCCGATGATGATCCATTTTACCCTCATGAGATGGTTTGAAGCCTTAGCTCTTGGTTTTCATATCTACACTAACCTTGATATTTTTATGGTTTGAAACCCTAGTTAATTTGGACATCTCGAAATCCAACATTGCTAACATATTTTTATGCGCTCAAACCCCAAATATTTACTTCAAACTATTTAAATTTAGATTGAAAACTAAACTAGGGGTTGATTCTATGGCTAACAATTTGTTCGTACATATGGTTGATGGTATATTACAATTTTATGGAAGTTTTAAGATAAGGTTGCTCATGTTCAATTTGTTTGAAAATTTTGTCCACATACTATTGAGGCTTATAATAAGTTTTGATTATTATTTGCATACTATATCTTATGATGATGATAAACTTGTTTTGTTGGATTATTTTCACAGGCTTGTGATGGGTATCATTTTTATGTATAATATTTATAGGTGTTCTTGTTTCCATCTACTTTTTGAAACAGTTCATCTATTGGTTGATTTTTGCTATGTTTTTTATGTTTATATTAATCATTTGCGTCATATATGATCTTGTGTTTTTTATATAAGGTCGATGATGAGTCCATTTATTTTTTATGTCAATGAATTTTTGTTCTTCCTATATGCTGTGGTGGAAGCTTTTTATTTACCAATTGATTTAAATAAGCATATTTTCCCCATAATTTGTAAAGGTTATTTGTTCATAACAAGTATATTGTTTGGTGCTCCATTTGTAGATTATGTTCATATTGTTTCTTCTTGCATTGAAGAATTTGAATCGTTGGTTGGGTTTATATTAATGGTGATTGATCCCAAATTTGTTTTTGTATTGATTTTTACGTTGGTATTTACCTAAAGCCTTAATTGTGTCATTTTCCATCATGTCAAATTTGATATATATATATACACACATATATTTTACTCAAGCAATGGATTGTGGCAATGATATAACAATCTAATTTGGTTACCATTACACAATTACTCGTACCCCAGGCCTTCTACTTGGATTAATTTAGTCGTTTGTTCTATTTTTAAGGTCATGTTTAGTTTATGGGTTGGAAAATGTTGGTTTAGAATCTCAATTCTGATCAAAATCGTATCAAGGTCTTTAAAAATAAAAGGAAGTTTAAAATTTTCATCGAAATCTTTCGATGTGACTTCTACTTATTTGATGCCACTTTTACTTTTTCGAGTCTACTAAGTAGTTGTACTACACACTAATTTAGAAATTATTTTCTCAATCTCCAACTTGTCTATATAACTCTTGTCTCTAGATAATAGACATTCACAACAAACTTCCTCTCGTCAACTTGTAAGTTTATCATTATTTCCATTTCATTTCATTTTTTTTAGTGTTACCATCGTCAATATCATATTCGACAAATTATTAATATCCTTGCTCATAATGTTCATCTTATTTCTAAATTTTAAGACTTGAACACCTTTGCATGCGGCAAAGTACGACAAGGGTACCTTAGTTATTAATAATTTCATAGAAATAAATGTATGTAATATGTGATTTATTTGCTATGTTATGAAACGGAGAATGTTCGCACCATAGTTTTTACAATTTAATCGTATGGCTATACAATATCACAATTGCTATATAAACAAAGTATTTAAGCACATTACAAAACATAATGTACTATAATGGATCTTCTATGTTCTCTTTGTCACTTAGATGCAATATAATGTACCACAAATATATGAATGTAGTTTAAGTTAACTTAATTGGTATTTGACTCTCATGTATAGTTTGTGTCTTTCATTTGTTTGAGTTTGAACAAGAAAATTAAAAGTTTTAAAGAAATTAAAAATGGTCTTAATTTAATTATTACTGATACCCTTATGTAACTTAGAAACATCTTTTTTTCTCTTTTTTGCTTTTTAGAAACATCTGTTGGTTGAAATTAAAACAAATAATTATTATATACAAAAAAAAATCTCTAAATTATTCTATATGTTGATGCATGACTTGGAAAAAAATATTAAGATAAAACGGGCACGACATAAATACTTACCATGCAGATAAAAATACAGTTCAAAAGTTGGAAAACAGTTAAAAAAAAAAAGTCCAGAACCCGTGAAAGATGTAAAATGTCAAAGCAACAAACATATCAAAAAAGTCTAAAACGCAGCGGGAGTTTAAAATAACTAATCATAATAAAATAATGCAGAAGATTATGATGTTGTGCCCATGATCATACTGCTCCATGGTCAGCCATCTCGATATGCTCCTATACCTGAAAAATAAAAGATAGGGGTGAACATATATAATAATGTATATACCTAATAAAAAGTTTACTATGGGGGAAATCATTTAAGCACTAACAGATTCAAACACTCGAGCTAAGAACATCATGTCAAACAAAGTAGGGTCGGCCTACTGAATAACCACTAGCAGTCGGTGCTCATACCATGACAACATGGACATACACGAATGCCAATAAAGTCACCTAAACGTATAAGGAAAGGTCACGAGTGATGGAACCACGTAGGATTCTCTGAACCTTGAGCTAGGGTCGTCATCTACTAACCCCTAACATGCAGGGACCGACTGCTTGCAGATAATATCCTGAACTACATGCAGGCTCACCGATAGGCATCCCTATACACCATCATTTGTCCCAATGGCCTCTTCCGCCTATGGGTAAGCCAACCCCCACTAGGGTGGGTACCACGATGGACGGACTCTTCCCCCATAAGTAAGCCAGCGCTCACTGGGGTGGGTACCACAATGAACAGGATCAGACAGTAGGTGATGGGGTCAAGCGAGCCATGGTTGGCTCCCACACGTACGACCTAAAGGAAAATGAGTGGAAACATACACTAATACACATGAGATTCAGCAAGTACAACATAAGTGATTTAATCAGCATTAGATTCATACGAGTCCCTAATCTAGTCCAAAATTCCGTTCATAGGCCCAAAGGCCTCAATTACTACAATCATTATAAATTTTCAACATGCCCAAGGTATAATCACGTGCAATTATTAAGCATCAAACAAGTAAGGAGACCCTAAGAGCATTTCTAACATTCATGGCATACACAGTCAAACGAACATACATTCCATCATGCTAAATCTTGAAACACCATAGTCATGCTACTACTTGCTATGAAGTTGCCACACCCAACATATAGAGAAACCCCTTACCTTCTCGACGACTCGACCAAACACCAAAATAAACTCTGTTAGCTAAAAGTGGTTCCCAGGTCACCTAAACATAAAACAACATCGAGAGTTCGCTAGGAACAAGCTAAATAAGCCACAAATGGGGTTATAATCACGGGAACAAGGGCAAGATTCTGTGTTGAAAACACGTCGCTAGAGCACGATGGCATCGGCAGCGACCGGCGGTGGCACATCGCCACGAAATGAAGTGGGTCATACCTTGTTGGAAAGCTCTCGGTCTCTAAATCACAGATCTAATCTCGGATTCTCAAACGGAGCTATCTAGCCTCGGCAAACTGAAAAAGAAGTTTTGGTTTTCAAACCTTAAACTCACTAGAAACCATGGAAAAGTCGTCGGAATCTATAGGAAACAAAGGTTTCGACGAAAAATAACTGAACAAGGGAACTTATAAGGGAAAAAGTAATACGCGGCAAGAATAAGCCTCGGGGGTACTTGGAACAGAAACCCACAGCGAACTGGCTTGGTGGGATAACTACGACACTAGACTCGGATTGGCGACTGACAAGTGACGATGGTGGTGGTTCAAAGTTCATCGGTGGCATGAATGGAACCCAGATGGACAGACTCATAGCCTCACGTGGTGGAGCTCGCGAGTGAGGAAGGAGGCGCTGCAATTGGATCTGTGTAGAGGCATTGTGGCTACTAGCGGGCGTGACACACGTCGTTGGAAGATGCACAAGGAGCGGCTGGATGTGTGCCACATGGAAGGCGACCTAATATGTAAGTGGCGCGCTCTAGTGGCTATGATGGGAAATGTTTTCTTTGTGTTTACTTGCTCAAATCTCAAGGGAAGAGAAAAGATTTTTTACGTCTGTTTAGTTAAAAAAGGCCAAATACTAATATATATATATATATACATAGAGAGAGAGAGAGGGAGAGAGAGAGAGAGAGAGAGAGAGGAATTCCCTCATTTAGCAAGGACAAATCACACTACAAAACTCTAAAAACACTCATTTAAAAATAGACAAGTGCAAATAAAAATTATAAACAAGCATCTGAAAAAATGTTTGCTAAGTGGAAGACATATAGGTTTTAAACTATCTTGGGTTGCATTTGCCTTTGATTGTGCATTGTCTAGGGGTTTGTTGTCCTCCCCCCTCCCCCAAAATGTACTAAAAAAAGATTGTGTATTGTCTAATTTGTTTTCTCATATCTATGTACTTCTTGAAATGAATTATTTCAAACACTGTGTGATTTATATTATATATGTCATTTATTTATTTTCACGAATCAGACATTGTCAATAAAATTTGTTTCAATTTAATTTGGATATTAAGTTGATGATTTTTTTATAAGAAATAAAAACAGTACTAGTTTAGTTTATTTATTAAAAGTTTTGAAGTAATTTTAAATTATTAACAATAAAATTAATATACGTTGAATAAAAAAACTCATCAAAGAATAATTAAAAATCAATAACCATACTCATTCACCCCATAATTATTTCATGCACCCAAACACAGGTAATCATTTTTCCATAGTCATTTTATGCACCTCAAACACCGTCAATCATTTCCCATAATCATTATTGGCACCTAAAACATAATTAATTATTATCTCATAATCATTATCTGCATTCCAAACACAGATAATCATTATCCTTCACATTAGCTTCCTAATTCTCATTCTCATTCCCTTTCGCCCAAACACACTATTAAATGATTTTTTGAAACATTTCTTACTTCAATGTTAGTATAATATCCCATGACAATTCTTATAGATCAATCTACACTAATCACTAAATAAATAAGCGGCGTATATGATGAAACTCAACACTAGTTATGTGTTTGACATATTTTTAAAATGTGGCTAAAATTTAAGTCATGTGTTTCACATATTAAACGAGTTTGTTCATGACATTTTAGTCGTTGCGTATATGATTATGAACATGAAGATAATTAGTTATTAGCATGGCCACTAGAGATGTCCATGGGGCGAGGCCAGGGAATGACTTCCCCGTCACTTTTCCCGCTATCACTTTTTATCTTCATCCCTACAAAAATTCTTATTTTTTGCAGGGATCGGGTTTCTCGTGGGGAACAATTCCCGACAATTTTTTTTTCTTCTAAATTATTTAATGTATTCATTATTTAAATAAATTCAAACTTAACTGTTTTTTCAAATAAAAATTACTCATAAACCAAGATAACATTAAAAAGTTTTCTAAAATAATCTCAAATAAATTCATAACAATCTTCAACAAAATTCATAACACATAGTCTAGTTTTCAACAAATTCATAATATAGTCTCCTGGTAATATAATCTTTAACAACTTCATGACATAGTCTTCAAATTCCTAATATAGTCGGCTGCTTTTCTTTTATTCCTTGCTTGCTGGTCTCCAACAGATTCATGAGATAACCTAAATATTACAACACCAATCTTAAAAAGAATCATGATTAACATGAATATTACATAATCAACATCATAACCTAAATAATTATAACACCATTCTCAAAAAACAACATCATAACCTAAATAATTACAACACTAATCTAAAAAAACAACATCGTAACCTATATAATTACAATGCCAATCTCAAAAAACAACATCAAATTCAACACAATCTCTAACTTAGCTTATACGTACATTCTTCAATTGTGAATGTTAGTAGCATATGATTGCTGGAAAAAAATATGGAAAAACGAATAATTAAAAAGGTTAGCGAGAAGAAATAAACTTTAAAAAAATTACTTATCTCATCTTCTGGATCGTGATTCTAAAGAATAGTCTCAAAAACTTTAACATCTATTATAGTAGATTTATCTATGAAACACAAGCACAAATAAAACATTTTAGTTACTAATATATAACAAAAAAAAATTGACAACAATAATTATTTTAATAAAAAAAAGTTATATTATTCATACTTTCTGCCCATAACCAATCTTGAGCACACCAAAACTTCCAATAAGGTAGAATGAATATGAGATCGATGTGGACCTACATGTCTGCCCCCAATACTAAAGGAAGATTATGAAGCAACTGTAGTAACTGGAATCGCAAAAACATCTTTGTCAATTAAATACAAATTAAGATACTTTACTCCTTTTAATTTCCACTGAGACAAAATGTCAAAGTTATTGGTTCGAGGTAAAAGACTCTCGTCTAAATAAAGATCCAACTATAATTTAAAATTATCAACACTAACATTGCTAACAAACTCAGGCAAACTTAGAAATCGATATTTCATTTAATCAGATCTAGAACTACAACTACTCACCTCCTTGGAAGAACATGAAAATTCAACACTCTTACCTGAACTTGAGCTATAATACTTTATCATATCTTTGCACATATCTTTAACACGTTGTATTTCAACAATACAGTATGATCCATATATTTCAGGAAAATAAAAATTCAACCAATCTCATTTTAAACCTGAGATCCAAAACTATAGAAATTACTAAAACACCATGCATCACAATCCAATATTTTTCAAATTTAGTAATCATTCTCGATGACATCACTTTTATCTCTTCAACTTCACAATCAAGCAACTTAGAAAGTTTCAATCTAGCTTCACATATTTCAGAAAAAAATACATTTGATGTTGGATAACTTGACCTAGAAAACAACTAAGTCAAATTTTAAAAAGGTTATAATTTATCGCACATATCCTTAGCAAAAGTTCAATCACTTTCTAAAGGAAGACATTTAAATTGTGGTTCACGTTGTTTTAAACGAGGAAAAACATTCTTATATATTAAGGCAATTTTAAGGACACTTTCTGAAGGAAGACATTTGAATTGTGGTTCACGTTGTTTTAAACGGGAAAAAACATTGTTATATATCAAGACAATTTTTTCTTTTTTTTAGGAGATGCAGTCTAAAAATGTACTGTATCACTAATTTTCCCTATACCATCACTAATCACAATCATTCTATCTTTTGCTATCGTGTTTAAAATACGTGTACAACAACGAATTGGAAACAAACTATCGTGCAACAACAATGTCCTAGACTCTAACTTTGTTGGTAAAATCTCAACCATTAAATCATTTGTCGAACAATTATCCACATTTAAGGTTGATAATTTGCGATCTATATTCCAATCCAACATACAGTCTAAGAATGCATAAAAAATTAATTCTCCAGTATGTGGATGTGGCACATATACAAACCTAATATGAAGTGATACTATGTTAAAAGTGAACTTACATATAAATAAATTATGATGAAAAGTAAATATAATAAAACGTTTAAATTACTTCAAAGTTTGCTCTGTAGCACCTAAGAGTCATCAATAAAATATATAGTTATTGTCATGTATCATTTCTTCTAGCTACTAACTGACCATATATCGATAGTAATGACAACTCTACTTCAGTTGTTATATAAAAGATACTTTGTTTTAAATTTCTCTTCTTCATAATTTTTTTTTTATGTCCCCTCTCATTGTGGTTCTTGAAACCATCTTAAAGAAAGGTTGAACACTACTCATAAACTTTCTAAATCCTTTGTGTTCAACCATGTTAATAGGATACTCGTGTAAAATTATCATTGTAGCAAGATCTCTTCTTGAAGCATCATAATCAAAACTATAATTTTTAATCACAACCTTTTCATCATTGGTTTTGTTTGATCTCAAACATTATTTTTTAATATCTCGTTGTTTTCTTAATGGATGATGCCAATCAACTGTGGTATAATTATTATAATGATTAATTCTAAGTTAAGACATTATTGTTAAGGCCTACGCTATAGAATCAGATTCAACGCAAGTATACGTAGTCGAAATTACAACAAGTGATAAGTATTTATTTTATCGTTCTCCGCAAGGATTGGTGTTTAAAATTGTTATTAATAACTTAAAAGTCGTATAGAAATATAAACACAATGGTTGGTTGTTGTTGTTTTAATGGTCTTAAGATGTGAAATGTAAATAGGCTTAGGTGAAGAAAGCGAATGTGAATGATGTCGATCATGAGATTATGGTAAGATAGATTTCATGCTTCCCTATTTCTACTTATTACTTTTGCAATCATTGATTTATGACAGACCCAACTCCCGCTATGGTTCTTCATACTAGACTCTGGGCAACACACGCATTAGCAAGGTGAACTCCTTAAATAATGCGAGAAACCTCGCATTAACCTAACGAAACCTTCTATGATCTTCCACCAGTCCCTCTTTCAAGTTCACTGGTGGTTAGCATACGTGGGTAGTTAATCGATGCAAGTTTAATATGTAAACATCATTATAAAGTTTATTTACCTGCAATCCTAACATTCATTCTACATACGAATTCCTACTAGATCCATTCTAATATAGTGAAACATAATTAAAGATAATGCAAAGAAGAAAATACGAAATAACATTGAAAAATGGTTCAACTATAAAGTTATGATCTACTCCTAATACACATGAAAAAATGATAAGAAAATGGTGCGGTTGCTACAGATGTGCAGACTCCTTGTCATTGGATATCACGAACACCTCTCAGATGTCTCTTCATACGACAGAATAATTTAGAGTGAATCGACTTCCGACCGACCGACGCACTCTTTAAAATTTCTTGTGCTCTTTAAATGAGATCAATTTACTTGGCTAGTAAGCTTGGATGGTTCTAGGATGTCTCCTTTATCGCCTGAATCACCATTGATTGATTCCCCTACATTATTGCGGTAATGTGATTCTCTGAATGCAGTAGCTCCCTAATGCGATAGGGTCTTCGGCAGTTCCCGGTTGCACAGGCGTCTTATTTCAATGCGATAATATCGTCAGCTTCTTAACCCTGTGTGTCAATTATACATGTATTATCGCGTTTTATTCTCTCCTATAAATGCTTGTAGTACTCCTCACTTTTCTAATGTGGAGACAATCGTGAGATCCTAACATGTCCTTTCAAGATGGCGCTTCTTTTGAATTCACCAATCTTGAATCATATCTTAATTTCATTTTTATTTAATTGATACTCGTTTGGGTTTTATGGGCTCTGATACCATATTAGATAATATGGGGTTTCACCTTAAAACTAATTGGCAATGAGGGGAGTGACTCATATCTCTTATAAATGCTAGTAAGACTTCTCATTTTTTCAATGTGGGACAATTGTGAGATCCTAACACAAATATCGTTTAAACATTTTATTTTCAAACAAAATCTTTGTCCATTTGCCAAAATCCTATACCATTACATCTAAGTCACTGTTAATTGTATCTCTTCACTGCCAAAAAATTAATTAGACACTTTGTTGCTTAAGACTTGCTAAAACACCAATCCAAATGGTGTTCTCTAAAATAAACATATATTTTGAAGACATCATATCAAAACCAAGATATACATCTAACCAAAAAGTAGGAAACAATTCAAAAGAATGAAAACCAAAACACCATAAAAACATGATACTTAACTTTAGGAATGCATGTATTTGTAAGGTTATTCCCAACTCTTTGAATAATGTGAGATATCTCGCATCGACCTAACGTAACCTGCTTTAACCTTCCATCAATTCCCTCTTCTGAGTTTACTAGTCGTTAGTATACATGGGTAGCTAATCAATGCATACTTAATATTTAAACAATATAATAAAATATACTGACCTGAATTTCTAACATTCATCCTACATATATTTCCCAACCAGATGCTCTCTAACTTAGTGAAACATAATTAGAGAACACACAATAAATAAACATAAAATAACATTACGCACTACACAGTCTACAACCTACTTGACTGATAACTAACGTGAGGTTGCCTCGTGTGCAAATGACACACACTCGCGCAAGTATATGCGGTCCGCAATAAGTAATAAGTAAAATTATCGATCTCCACAAGGACTATTATTTATCAAAATTAGTATGTTTAGAATTGATATAAAGTAAATAAAAGGTTTCAGTTTGGTTTATGTCATGTAAAATAAAGATAATATAAACATAATAAGTGTGATGAGAAATTAAGGCATAGTTAAGGTATTCATGGAATGCGTAGCAGTGTTATAAGAACTATGCGGTTAGGGGAAACAAGCATACTTCACTTAACAATCGTCTGCTTCCGCATTCATTCGTATTAAGTCCCACTTCCATTGCAACTCAATGTAATTTAAACAACGTAGCATATGCAGTAGTTACGTGTTTATTCCTAAACTCCGATTTAAAGTTACAAGATTTTAATACTAACCTACTGAACATGCTATCTAGCCTTAGGTCATTTTCTCTTCTGAATTACAACCAAGTAGCTTGTGTGGATGGTCGGTTGACACTTACTATTAAGAAATTAAGAACCTAACTAACATGCACGGGTTTATCCCTTCCTAGATCCATCTAACAGATGCTTAAATAATTCCACTTTTACCTAACGTAGCCTTAGAAAAATTTGTTCATAATGCAAAATAAATACACATATAACAACATGAATGAAAACGTGTTGAAACAATATTATTAAAAACTCTCATTCCCGACTCTCTTTCAGACTCCCACAATATTTCAATTTATAGACTCCTCTTGGTCCTTCTCGAATATTCCAGATTTGATTTGGTAGTCTAATTAACTCGACCATATTAGCTGATTGATTTCGTCAATCTCATCGTAATGTAATAAGGAAGAGATCAGGTGATTTTGATAATTTGTTTCTCTAGCTGTCTGATTAGTCAACATCGTACGTTGTCATCGCAATCCTTCATTCATTAATTCCTTGCCTTAGCGTCTTTTCCGAGCTACTATTGTCGCTTATTTAAGTTTTGCATTGGTTACTGTTGATCCGCGAGGTTTAGTAATTCTTTTCCACATCGCACTTCCTAAAAAACATCTTTTCAACATCAGAGGTACTTAATTATGCATTTAAAGTGTGATTTTAGCATTTTTAATGGTACAATACATAATTCTCTATTAAGTCTAAATCACCACTTTGCAAACTAAATTAACTTTTTCGCATCAGATTTTATATGTTAATTGTGAACAACTGAGTCAAAATCAACCTAAATATTGACTCTATTTGAGAGTCATCAAACCCCCAAACTTGAATCATTAATCATCTCGAGTAATGCTAAATAGGTCTTTTAGCTGCTACAAATAGTCTCCTAATAAAAATGTAAATGCTTTCTTTTACGCTAAAAAAAACATTTCTTTATCGATAGAATTGCCTTAGTACGTCATACGCTTAGTCATTCTGGTTCTTCTCTTGCCTGCAATCCTTCAATTCTATCTCGATTCTTCCTCTAGTTGCCCTTGGTACAACGCACACTTCTTAGTTTGGGTTCCTATAACTCTAACACAGTTTTCTAATTCCTTTAATTATCTTAAATTTGTTCAAAACATTCTGTCCGAGGCTCCTTTATTTGGGTTTGCATTCCTAACCACCATTATGTAGTTTTTAAGAAGGTTCATTTGAGCAAAAAACTTTTCCCCCAAGCAATGAAATGCCAAGCTTTCACTAAATGTGGCCAGCAGAGCATTTTGTAGTTCCCAAGGCTAATTTGCACTTCAGCGCCGTTTCAATTTTTTCCCATAATGTTTTTTATCTATATTTTGTATAAT